>VYYI01001523.1:0-19064 GCA_021029175.1 Bilobella aurantiaca
ACATTAGTGCGTATCCGCATCACGTTTTCATTGTGATCGATACGTATAACACGATGATTTTTTCGATAATTTGATAATTTAGACTTTGAAACTTTATAATAATTTGGACAAAGCTCCGCGTATTGTTTTCCTTGCGTGCGGCAAAATAATAGTGTTCGTGTGATTTTTACTCTGTTATTCGTGTTAGTCATAAATTGGATCAAATGACAAGGTTCAAACTGGGAAAGCATCGAAGCCGAACGTTTTTGGGAGGCTTCCATGAAATGATACCACAAAATGTGCGTTTTTGGATTCTTGGATTTAATGGTGGAGCAGCCGAGGGGCAGGACAGTAATTTTTCGTAAGTTAACACATCTAGAAAAAAAAAGTTGGCACTTTCCCCGAAGCGAGTTGTCGAGTGACATGGGGTCAACGGATATTGTAACATTGCATGCGACCGCAAAGCTCTAAATCGAAATTCGAAACCCGCACTTTCTCCATCTAGTTCTCCGAATTCATAACTTTCTCCTGCTTTCACTTTCACAATAAACTAAAAGGGAGCTAAAGCAGCAGAAAAAAAAAACAGTTTTTATTGATTGAGCGCAGGAGGAGCAGAAACTGGAGAAAGAATTTTTATTTTGAGGAGATAGGGAAACCACACCAAAAAACTTTCTCCAGTCTCCCTTCCTCCTCCTTGGGCTGGAAAGCGGACGGGATTTCCTGCTTTCAAAATTAACTGGAACTCAATAATTATCCCTTCCAGGAACACGACGAAGTTTAGAAAGTGACGACGAGGAGGTCGCGGACGTCCGGACACAGGGCCCAGTGCACCCTTCGTCATCCGCCCAAGGCCCTCTCCAGGAAAATGTGACCTCACCCTCCAGAGAACGGAGACGAGATTCACTCGAGGAGGACGACATGGGGCACTAAAGTGGAGCAGTAGCCCAAAATCTTACTTTTTCATACACAGAATTTACATATCAGAAATCATTACAGGAGTACAAAGCCCTGGAGGGAGCCTCGGAGTACTTCCTGGGGCCCTGGAGAAAGTTCAGGGGAAATGGTGCGACTGAGCCCTTACATTCCTAACCAAGCCCTATTTACTTTCACTTTGGAGAACGCTCCCTCTAAGATTGACCCAGTGCTGAGCGGTGCCTTGACGAAGGTCAGGTAAGGACCACGGCGGCGCTCATTCAGAAAATGTTACCGTATACCCAAGGGAGTGAGGCCCAAGGAATCTCATCAGTGTCATCAGAAGTGCCCCGGAAGTCGTCGTACATCACGTCGTCATGCTCATCTCCCGACTCTGTCGTCGCTGCAGCGCTCGCCCCGCTCCCCTTCCCCACGAACAACTTCCCCTTCCACCAGTCACATTCGTCGCCGCGGGTGATTCTCAACGTTGGCGGCGTGCGCCACGAGGTGATGTGGAAAACGCTCAATCGACTGCCGCACACGCGTCTAGGTCAACTCTACGCAGCGACCTGCCACGAAGAGATCTCCCTCCTCTGTGACGACTACAACCTCACCGACAACGAGTACTTCTTCGACCGACATCCCAAGAGCTTCAACTCCATCCTCAATTTCTATCGAACTGGGAAGCTGCACTTGGTCGACGAGATGTGCGTCCTTGCCTTCAATGAGGACTTGATTTACTGGGGGGTGGACGAGCTGTACCTCGAGACGTGCTGTCAGCACAAGTACCATCAGCGCAAAGAGCACGTTTACGAGGAGATGCGAAAGGAAGCCGAGTCTCTCCGCCAGAGGGACGAGGAGGAGTTCGGTGATACCCGACTGGCCACGTACCAAAAGTACCTTTGGGACCTTCTGGAAAAGCCTACCTCAAGTTTTCCAGCCCGCGTCGTCGCAGTGATTAGTATTTTTTTCATTGTTCTCTCTACAATTGCCCTCACCCTCAACACCGTCCCGACGCTTCAGGAGTGCTCCAAGCAGTTTGAAAACCCCGATCTCTGTACCCAGTACCCCAACGAAAACCTCATGGACAACCGTAAATCGAAGACCGAGAAGAATCGGTCAATTACCCAGGACGAACTGTGGGTTGAGAATCACTACTTTCTGAGGATCGAGGAGATTTGCATCACGTGGTTCACGCTGGAATACGTCCTTCGCCTCCTCGCCAGCCCGAACAAGTGCAAATTCCTTCAGGGAGGCCTCAACAACATTGACTTACTCGCCATTCTTCCCTTCTTCGTCTCCATGTTCCTGCAGCAGAGCAAGAAGTCCCCTGGCGGAGCCTCCGAACACATCGCAGACGTTCGGCGTATTATCCAAGTCTTTCGAATCATGCGGATTCTTCGGGTTTTCAAATTAGCTCGTCATAGCACGGGTCTCCAGTCACTAGGCTTTACGCTTCGAAACAGCTACAAGGAGCTAGGGCTCCTCATGCTGTTCCTCGCCATGGGGGTACTTATCTTCAGTTCCCTCGCATACTTCGCCGAGAGAGAGGACAACGGTGACTTTGAGAGTATTCCCGTCACCTTTTGGTGGGCAGTGATTACGATGACGACGGTGGGGTACGGCGACATGTACCCCAAGACCATCGTCGGGAAGCTCATCGGTGGTGCGTGCTGTGTCTGTGGTGTTCTCGTGGTAGCGCTTCCAATTCCAATTATCGTCAACAACTTCGCTGAATTCTACAAGAATCAGATGAGGCGAGAGAAGGCGCTGAAGCGGAGGGAGGCGCTGGAGAGAGCGAAGCGTGAAGGGAGCATCCTTAGTTTTAACAAAATTAATCTCAAGGACGCTATTGGCAAGAGCATGGACTTAATTGACATCATAGTTGACACAGGTGAGTTGACACAGCGGAGGGAGGAGCCTGATCAATGTGACTGTCACTGTGACCTCCATGAGACGTCCATGACCCTCCAAGTACCCACCAGTGAAAGCACCGCCACGGCCACCACCACCTGAAACGTTTCTCGTAGAACCGCTTTGCACGCATAACCACCAAACTCACACAAAAGCGAAGTCTTTACATGCTAAATCAGTAGATTTCCTCCAAATTAAACGATTTTTATTGCATTTTTCACACATAATTGTTTTTTTTTTACCAAAATTCATTAAATCTCTAAAAAAAATATATTATATTACAAAAAAAAAACATTACGCTCAACGGAAATTATCTCTGCCAATTCCACTTGCTCACTTGCTTCGACCATTTTCCAACACCGATTAAACGCACATTGCCAATTAACTTTATTAACTAGATTTACGAACCAAAAAAAATTGTAATTCAGTAATTAGTGCTCGGTCTTTAAAAAACTTTGTGATAATCCATTTTAGAACGATGGGAACAAAAAATGGTGCGTTCTAAACTCGACTCTCTATTTAAAAAAAACCCTTAAAATCAAGCCTTATATTTTGCACCAAAAACTTGTAATAATAATTACATACTAACTCTTAATTACTTTCAATCTCCACTCAAAAAGGTTGATCTCAAAAGAGAAAGTTTTTTTTTGCCAAATAAAAATAACCTCTAACACGAATGCCAAAATAAACTGATGCAGTTTCGAAAATTCTTTCATTGTGTGAGTTTGCGTGTCTGCGTCGCGAGTTAGTGGAGAAATGGTGACGGTGGTGGTGGTGGTGGGTCCGTGGTGCTGATTCTGTTCAAAAATTTTTTTTTTTCTGGGCGTGTTTGCTTACCATTGTAATTTACCAGCAGTTCCAGAGCTGATTTCCAGTATTTTCCAGAGCCCAAACTTGTCGCAAGGGATACATTTTACATGGAAAAAGATTGTTTCCACGGAAAAATTTCTCCTTTTCTCCTCCTTTTCCGTTGCGTGAGCCGTGGAGAAAATTTAGGTCGAGGTTGGGATTGTTAGGTTGATCGGATGTCCTTTTTTGTCGATCATCAGCAGCTCCCCAGCCAGCCGCCGCGGCACGCCGTTCCCTAATCGACGACTCGAAGGCAAAATGCCAATAATCATATCAGATTGACAAATAATCTGTAAATGTCATGCTAGGCTCAAATCAATCCCTTCCGCTAATTTCCCTCTTCCGGCCTCATCACTATTTTCACCCAAAGGCCACTCCCTACGTCACCACCATCATCGGTACCCGCCGCAGGTACCCGCCTCAGCATTTTCCGGTACCCGCCTCGATCCAGGTAGCGGAACAATGGGGTCAACTCTTGTGAAAATGCTAATCGTAAATTATTCAAAAAAGACCAGCAGAAGCGATGAGGTAGTTCCAGGATGATCCAGAACCCAAATTGCGACGTGCTAAGTAGTCTTTTATACGCTGCTTTGGTAAAGTGGGAAAGAAATATAGAGCGCTGGAAGCCGCAGCGCTCCTACTACCCTCGCCAGCGCTTTTGTTTGAATACTTTCCAACCTCAGCCCTAATCTCCACTTCCAATCTAACACTTCCTTTCCTCTTTTTCGATCAAATCACTTCGCTGGAGAGACGCTCCGGAAACCTTCCAGCGCTGCTGTGGAAGCAGCGCTGAAAAAACCAAAGAGAAACTTTGAACTTTTGGAAATTAGAGGAGAAAGCGATAAAAGAGAAAAGGAGCGCGACGCCCTTTCGTTTTTTTAAGGGGAGGCAGCAGATAATTAAAAATTGTTTTCCAAAAACTTCGTTTCACCTACGAAAAATCCACTCCATTTTCCAGGGACGTGAGGCCTTTTTTCACAAAAGGAAAAATAGAAAAAAAATCACTGGAAGTTTTATTTCTGGAGTCTATTTTCGTCGCTTTCTGACGCTGCCTGGCTACAATTATTCATCAATATGCATAACGCTGGATCCGGAGGCTGAGCTATAGCTGAAGAATAAGGTCAAATGTCAAGTTGGGACTACTTACGGAAGTGGGGTGTTCCAGGACTCTCCAGGAATTGAGATTCTGCTGCATGCGACGGATTGAAACGAAATAAACTTACTTTCTCCTGCATCAAAAGCCCGCTTCACCCCTGGATTTTCCCTATTCTCACCATTCCGCCTGGGAAAAGTTTTGAAAAAAAGAAAAGCACTTTTTCTCAGGGAAACTTTCTCTTTTTCAAAGACCTCCTCCCGGACCTCGCTTAATTTTTTAATGCTCCTCATCTTTCCAAAAAGGGATTTTCTGCCGTGACGTATCGTTTCTCCAGTATCTTCCAGCCCTATTTTTCTCGTATCCAAACACGTCTCATGTAATAATAATCACTCCTCATTTGAAAAAAAAGAGGAAAGATGCGAGTCGGAATTCCCATTTCATCTTCCCTCTACTTTTATTGTTCTCTCGCTTTCTCCCGTCAAAGTCCTACTTTCTCCAGCATCTAAAGCAATTCTCCAGCAATTCCAGAAATGTAACTCTGACCAATCTCAGGAGACAACATTGCTTTACCGTTCATTGTCTCCTCCGTCTTTTCCGGGCCAAAGTAATAGTGGTCTCAGAGGCTACTATAAAATCCCGATCCGAAGACGGCAATTTGGTTTGAGTCAACTTGGGTGTACTTAAATTCCAGGCCACAACATGTCCATCGGCGAGCCGAGTGACGAGGAGGAGCCCAAGAAGCACAACTTGTCCACCACCGGAACCGGCTGCTACAAGAACTACGAGCATCATCCAAAGGGCGGGAACCAATCGGCGACGGACTCGGACTCGGACTACCTGGACGACGACGAGCTCAACCAGAGCATCACCCTCCTTCCACGGAACAACAACCTGGAGATGAAGCCGCTTAACCTGGACAAGACAGGGAGCGTCGAGTCCACGGACACGTTCATCAGTTGCAACACGCAGCCCTTCCTAAGCATTGAGGAGCTGAGCGAGTCGCGGCCGATGAGCGGTGGGAAACTGAAGCAATCAAATTCCGGTGATAATTTGAAGCGGATTCTTAGGTTTGATCGAAGTGGGAGGAGAAAGTTGGGTTCAGGATCCGTTAATCTTCCAGGTGGATTGGACAAACCAGTAAGTTTCAAATTTTCAAAAAAAAAAATTACTAAAAAAAAAAAAACTTTTTCCGGATGCTCAAAGGCAGAAAAAAAGTGCGTCGACACAAGTTTGTAAAAGTAACCATAAATCTCGAAACAGACTCAAAGTGCTTTTTGTCATAAAGTTTAGATCTGAAGGAGAAATGTCAAAGTGAAAAGCACATTGACTTTCTCCTCTTCAAAGTGAAAGTCCAGCAACAAAAGAGTCTATTAGTTAACAGTAAAAAAAGAAATTCAATAATTTCCCGGTCAAACAGGTTTCTTCCAGGCTTGCTCCAATTCCAAAATTACAAAAATTTGTGGAAGCAATTAATTGAGTCGAGCTCGAGTTGTGCGCCAATTTAATTTGGAGCGGAAAAAGAGGGAAAGTGGTAACGGGCCATGATTTTTCTCTTTCTCCGTGATCCTGCTCGAGAAAGAAAAAGAATAATTCGATTCACGTTCTGCGGCTGAGAGAAAGTTGTTGAAACGAATTTTAATAGAGGTTTGCGCCACCATTTTTTCAGGGCTCAAGTAAAACCCTCCTGAACTCAACTATAAGTGGCCGTCGTAAATCTTCAGCTTGTAATAAATCTACTCCAGCAGTCCTGGCAGCTCAAGTTCCTAATAAAACAAGTTCAATTCACAAAGACTCAATAAGACAAGGTAAAATTGGGTCGGAATGGGCCCCCCTCCAAGAATCGCTGAAAATAAAAAGATACACACGCTACGGCGGTCATGCCTCTTCCAGCTCTTGACTCTCTTCCAGGCCCATGAATCCTCCGACTAATCGCTTACACATTTTCTTTCTTTCCAGGCTCCTCAGCTGCAGCGCTCCAGCCACAACAAACAACCTCTGCCGCCGCCGCCAATCCTCCGCCCCCCAGCGGCCCACTACTCCTCCTCCAAAAACCAATTCTAAAGAAATTACTCAATCTTCAACAAAGTGATACTAGTAATAGTCAAGAGAGTCAATCACAATCACAACAGCAATCTTAGTAGACCTTAACAAAAAATACATTCAAGACTTTTTAGAACGCAGGAATCGCTGCAGCAGCGATTATAACGAGGAAAAGGCGCGAAGGACGATGGTCCTTCCTCTCTCTCAAAAATGCAAAACGTTCTTGAACTTCTTACATCTTTCTCTATATCTATCTCTTTAAAACAAAAAAAAATCTTAAACGCTTTTTGCTTCAAAAAACCTTGTCCTAAACCTAGGAAAACGTAAAAACCTCAGCTTTCAGCGCTCAAGAAAAGGATACCTTCCCTTTCTGAAAATACAGTTTAAACATTCTGGAACCTTTACCGTCCCTTCGTCTTCTTAAACAAGTAAACCTTAAAGAATCTAAAAAAACTTAACGTACCACATGAAGACAATCCTTTCGACTTTCTTTTTACGTTGACATGAGCTTAACTATAAAATCCTTTTAAAAATTTGGCTTTTTTTATTTTAATTTTAAAAGATTTAGGTCTCTTCTTAGAAACACTTTTTTAGGTAAAGACACTTTAACACTAGTTTACTAGACGAGAAAATAAAACTCATGTGCTCAAGTCAAGTTGAAAAAGAAGTTGAAAAATTATATAAAAATGCTTAAAAAGCTTTTTACGCTTCTCCACTCCGCCAGATTTACCCTTGGTTCTCAGATTAACAGGAACTTTTAGCTATAAGTTAGCGATTTGCGAATGAATCATAGGATTTTTCAGTAAAAAATTGATTATTAGAATGTTAGAAATGGACAGGGAAGTTAGGACTTAGTTTATAAAAATTCCAAATTGTCCAAAAAGTATTCGCATTTTGGTTCGATAGAATCCTAAATTGTATAACTTAAGATTAGCCGAGAGAACCTTAAGAATAATCCAATGGTTTGTAGAATGTTGCGGAAGTGTCACAGGGACAAAATATGCTAACTAGAATTTGGTTTACCCACAAAATCTTTCTAAAAAATGAAATCCTTTATGCTCAAAACGAAAAATTGAATAAATATCCAGCGCAATCTGAGATTATCAAGTACTAAATTCAATTTGTGGCTGAATGAATTGCAGATTCATTGCAAAAACTCAGTTGTTAGTAAAGAGAGTTGAAAAGAAATTGAGTAAGGCAAAGTGCTTGGTAGAATATTAAACTCAAAATCACTCCTTCATATTCTAAGTATTTGCAATTAAAAATATTGTTGGAAATTACTTTAATATTTGTTTATTGAAAAATCCAATACGAATTCTTGTTTACAAGATTTGTATTGACAAAGATTATTACAGCAAGATTCACTCTTGACTGATTGACAGATGTTTTATTTTAATTTTTAAATTCGAGAATAAACAAGAGTATGTAACGCGAGAGAGTAAAATAAAGTTCAATTTATCTTATTTTTTTACGTTAATGCGATGGTTGACTACTAATTGAAAACAATAAAAGGAGCAGCGGCGAAATTCTTTTCGAGCTTAAACTTACTCCCTTCCGGAATCCTGGATCAAGTGTACATCATTTCTGCCATTGGAGACATCTTTTTGGGCAAATGTAAGTACAAGTCGAAGTAGCTCGCCAGCTCATTAATGTTAAGATCAGGGTTCGTCGTGGCCTGCTGAGAGCACGACTGTTGAATTTGAGGAACTGTTGCGTCAGTCGAGGTATTCGTACCAAGAGCTTCTTCTGGGATTGCATCCAGCGTGCTAGCACGACCCTGTCTTCGTACCCTGCGACCCAGTGGGGTGGTCGTAACTAAGGAAGACGTTGAATTTTTCAAAATGAGTTTCGAAGGCCTCAATGAAAATGTGGTCCCTGCCGGTGGCTTTCTTTCCTCACTCCGTGACTTTGCCTTTGTGCAACGGTTCGTACTAGTGTGTTGCAGAGACTGGAGTAACTTTTTCGTTTCGAAAGGGTAGTGACTGTGGCGACGATGGCGGTTCGTGGTGTACTCACAATGGCGAATGGCCGAAACCCAATCAGACCGTTCCTGGCTGCTACCTTTAGGTTTCGGAAGGCGAGGAGCCAGAATTCGTCTACTGTTCCATGGTTTCTGCTCTCCGTGGAGGGGCCTCCGACTCAAATGGAGGTGACTAAAGTTTGACAACAGCTCATCATCCGACGTAGTAGCCATTGTCCTGTCCTTATTCTTGAGGAGCAATGTCAACGGCTGTTAATTCAAGGACAGCATTACATTATACAGAATTTCATCTTCACAGCATTCCAATTAATGCTAAGTTAATTATCAATTTACCAGAACACAAGGGCGGAGGATCCAGGACTCCTCGGCGTGGATCAGCTGTTCGTCACGGTCACGGTGGTGCTGTCAAGTCGCTGCTGCGCTTCCCTTCTAACGTACGAAAACAATGACTGTGATAGAGAGGTAATTGCGTTTTAGATTCTTATCTTGTCCTTGTTATTACATGATGCAAATTAAGAAGCTTGAGTTGAATGGAATGAACTAGAAAAAAAAGCGTAAACAAGAGGATAAGTGCCAAAAAATGTTCTTCAAGCACTTTCCACCCGCCACCACCCACTCTGCCCATTCCATTGTTTTACTACACTTTCCCATAAACAGACAACTGCACCACAACTCCATTATGGTACCAAGACTTGTCGATTTATTAAAAAAGAACATTTTAATTAAAACTGTTTTAATTAAAACTAGTAATTCCAAGATAACAAAATCGGTAAAAGTTTACTATTATTGGTTTTCGAGTTAAATTATGGAAATTTTTTCCTAGGTTAATAGAAGTATTCTGAACATAAATGTGAAAGAAAATTACTGCGGACTCGTCAAAAAAAAAGTTAATTTTTGAAATTTTTTATTTTTGCCATAAACACGTACAAAAAATCCACCCAAAAATCCCTTCTGTCCATTAGTGCTTTTGCACAGCGCCTGAAAACAGTTAAGTTGGGTCATTTTATTCCTTTAGATGTAGGTTTAGTTTAAACTTAGGGTTGGGCTAACTTTTTAACCCTCCCATGTACCCTCCGCAGTGTTGCCACGTTGCATATAACAATGACTTAATAATGAAGGAAACACTATAAAACCATCAAAAATAGTGAAGGAAACACTATAAAACCATCCTGTTAATCGTTGGTTTTGCGACGAGTTTGTTTCGTTGCTCCTGCCGCCGGAGGCATGTAGCGTGGGGTATATCTAATGTACCCGACGAGCGAAGCGAGGAGGGGCGGTATCCCACCCTTTATAGGATTTTCTGGGAGGGTATATGGGAGGGTACAGTACAATGTGCAACAGTCATTTGCTTATATGCAACGTGGCAGCACTGCGGAGGGTTCATTGGAGGGTACTGCCTTATTTCAGCCCTTCTTTGTACTTTTTTTTTGGCAAAAATAAAACATTTCAAAATTTCATAACTTTTTTTTTGACGAGCCCGCAGCAATTTCTTTTCACATTTATGTTCACAACACTTCAATTAACCTAGGAAAAAATTTGCATAATTTAACTCGAAAACCAATAATAGTAAACTTTTTCCGATTCGACTTATTAACGGTTTATAACGGTTATTTTCGTAATGGCTTGGATAGCTCCTGCCTGGGGTTTGCCATCTATAGTTAGAGCGGGAATGTTGTTACTGCGGGAAGGTGCTTAGCAAACGAGTGTTACGAATTGGCACGGTGCAGCTAGTAATATAATAATATAAAATGTTATACACTTTTCCATGAATCTCTAATGCTAAGCATAGTGAAATGAATGGAGCCAGGTATGAGCAACAAAGCAATTAAATAAACCTTGTTTGCCAAAGTTTAAACAAATGTTTATTTTTAATAAACACAAATATCTTGTTCCAAGTAGGCTTACAGGTGAGTGGGAGATACCGCTAATTGTTGGTTAATTAATTTAATTAATTGAGGAAAGGAGTGCTTCCGGATTCCGGCTGACTGCTCCTCACTACTCTCTCAAAAGACAAGTGTCAAAGTGGCGTCGCCGCCCCTGTCATGTGACCACTTTTGAACAACTAAAAAGTGGCAAAAATTTAGGAAACAGAGAATGCCACAGATGCCGTGAATCCGCAACACATATGCACGCATCAGGATTTTCTGTTGTATATGTCTTAGCATTGCATTAGAGCAAAACTCGCTGCCCTTAATTGATGTTAGATAAAATCCTGCAAAGTTTCAGCCCGAATTGCTAATTAGCGGGCCGGGTTTAAATACATGGGCCGAATTAGCTGTAAATAAGTCAGTCCTTTCCGAACCCTCAAGCAGTCTTCTACTGGAGCCTTAAGAACCCTCAAAGAGCCTATTTCTGTCGCAATCTATTAGTACCTCCTGTCTAATACATTTGGTAAACACTGTGAAGACCTATGTCCGGGGATTTTAACACAGGGCCTTATGTGGATGAGTTTCCCGTCAAACTCAAACTCCCATAAGCCCCTGGGTTAAAATCCCCGGACATAGGTCTCCACAGTGTTTACCAACGGCAATATGTAACCAGAGAAACAGGCATCCTCGAAATATAATAGAAGAATAATAGCACCAAACCCCCTTGGGCTCTTCATGGGCAAAGATATAAGTCGTGGAAGAACAAGGTCATCCTCCTAAATACTGTACGGTATTCCGTCTACCGTAAGGACGATCATCCTGGAAGAAGAATTACCTCAGCACTGTGGGCTATTTGTTGAGGTGCATCAATTCGTGTATATTGTACACATCCCTAAGATAATTATTATTAACTATATATAATAAACATAAACTTTATAAAAAGCTCGTCCCAATTGTTATACCGGTGGTTCACGTGCTAAGCGGCACAATTTTAAATAGCTACAAGTTTCTGGCAACTAGTGAATGACCAAACGCTGCTCTTGCAGCCTTGCGCATTGTGCTGTGTTTCACCCAAATAAGGAATTTCTGTAGTAGATATTAATTTAAAAAGCATTTTTAATAGATGTAGGAAGCAGTATCCCATAGGTACTTCTGGAGTTGTCTGCGTCAATTTTTGATCGACATATTGTTCGGGTGACTTTTAGGTAGATCAGTCGTCAAACCATCACCGAAACAGCGACATATTTAAATTTTGATACTTACTGGAAACTTGAGTCATGGTGGGCGCATACCAACCACAATATTTTAAAAAAAAAGTCCAACAAAATCTGCCGCAAAACGTGTCTGAAAGATTTGAATCGTTAGGTTACAACGAAAATCAAAAGGAAAGTGTCCTGATTGATGTCCTGAAGGAATTAGGTCCATAAAGTTTTCTACTTCTTTATACTTTTGCAATATATTCCATCAAATTTCCAAATAAATTCAATGGTCTTTTTCAAAATTTAAATTTTGTTTCAAACGCCCCTGGCCGTTTCCCTGGGGAACGGGCCCACAGTGGAGTCCAGGCTCGAGTGTCATCCTAAACCCAAACCGAAAGGTAAAAATACTAACTTAAAGGTCAAATTTGCGTTTTTTTTTGTCAAATTAGTTGCATATGGTTAAGCCATCATAAGGATGTCGTCAAAGACAATTCCATTATTCCCAATTTGAAAACAAAAGACTTGGGTAATTAGGATTTGAAATTCTTAAAAAACTTCTATGGGTCTAAAGGATAGGCATAAATCAGTCAATCAATTAGCGTTTGTTGATGATAAAATATATAAAATATTTATTTCGTGAATATTTTGTACATTTTGATGATGATGATAATTCAACTCCATCATTATTGAATTAGATGTAGTGGTTTGTTCTTTATAAAACTACAGATTTAAAGTCAAATCAGAATTGACAAATTGTGGAAAGGCTTTTGATGATACAAAAATGCTCTTTTGCGAAGTCGGGTATCTGGCTTTGCAACATGCAACGTGTTGAATTTTACTTCTGAAATCCTAACTATTGGAGATGCAATACTAAATGATAACATATTTGAAGTTCTTGATGTAGTCATTGTCCCAATGTAAATATTTTTATTTTAGTCGACCAATGTACATAATTTTTAACAAATTTTTATTGTATCAGAATTTAGAACGATTTTACTTTTTACTACAAACTAGTCCAAGGGTCGGCAGACATTAGTGGAACTCAATTATGTAACTAAGCAACAAATGGCTATTTCAAAATTGTCAAAATAAGGGGCGGAAACAAACAATAGTCCGCAAATTTTGGAATCTAGTTCTTCATTAGGAGTACACCATGTGGCGTTATTGCATTTAAAATTGGCTTGGTTTGGTTTTGGGTTCTGTCCATAGTACCCTCGGCTACACATACGAAATTCAGCAAACTTAGCGGTGCAAGTGTAATAATCACTGGGGTTAACTCGACCTGACGTACTGACACAAGTACTTTCAGCACCCAAAATTTTTGTATGAACTTTTCCGATTATTGGAACACGTTCTGAGCACAAGATACCTAACTGCCCTCGGCCTCTGACAAAAGTCCCATTTGGGCATATTGCAACCCTATAGACGGTGTTTGGTCCAAAGGCGTTAGTAAAACTATCATCAGCAATCCAGTAGAAAATTTTGGAGTCATTGGTGGTTGTCATTGCAATGGCCTCAGAAAGTGACATCCCTGCTGCGCCTGCCTGATTGATTGCGGCCGCAAACGGATCTGTATCTGTTGCAATGGAAAGAGTTCTATCCAAGTTCTAGAAAAACAGATTTTAGAACAAATTAGTTGCTTAATTTAAGTTATGTGAAGTACTTTCCTGTTTCAATATCAGAATGCAAACAACTTGTGAGTTACTTGAATTAGGCTCAAAATACTCAACATCACATGTAGCAAGATTTGGAATCATAAAATTACATAAAAAAATTCAAAACGATCATTTTGAAGTTTGACTTTCAATCGAAGGCCAAAAACTTTTGTGCTTACTTCATTTTTCCTGTAGTAATCGATTACTTCCTCTTGTGTTCCAGTGCGGCCATCGTTTTCACTCTGAAATTAGTTTAATAGTCTAATGTATTATTAGGTCGGCAATAAAAAATTTGCAGCATGCAAATGTTTGGAGATAAAGCATGAAAATAACATTTTGATTAAGAAGTTTTTAAAATAATTTGGCACCAGACAAATGACAGCAAATTTAAGAATAGACTTAGGCAATTTAAAGTGCAAATTGATAAGCTCGTAAGTAGCCAAATATAGGTAGCCAAATTAAGAGGTGAAAACATTTAATGTCGTTTAATGTTTAGGACTTAAGAATCACATATCACAATTTGTAAAATTTGAGCATTCGTTGGGTCAACCTAGCGCGTCTCATTGCGCTTAAAAAATTTAATATGCAATCAATTAACGCATAAGTAGCACAAGTTTCAAACCTTGAACCGTTTTGCAAGTTGTTCCATGACGTTTTTAATTGCCTCGGGGTTAAGGCTTCCACTTTCGTCGAACGCATCAGGTATACGATTAGGGTAAATAGTATGAGACTAAAATATAAAACATGGTTATCACCTTAATGCACATTTTGATGTAATAAAGTAGCCAATGCGCATGTACAAGCTATTTGATGAACATTATGTTCTGCATTTGAAATTAGTCACTTGACTATTTGCCATTCACCATTAGAGATTCATAAGGACCAATAAGTTCGGCATTTATAGTATTATCCAAAATTTATGCAGCTCAATTGTTTGGCATTATGAAGATCCTCAAGTATTTTTTCATGAATGCAATGTTTATAATAAATTGTATATAAATTTTGTTTTCTTTTTAGCTCGTTTACATCACGAGCAGAAGCGTTACCTCGCAACAAATGACAATGTTTTGTGTAAACGAATATGCCGAATTTGTCAATCCACATACAGCTCCGCTCTCTCCACAAGGATTTTCATAACACTTTGTATGCGTATTAAGTTTTGGGGCCCAAACTTTTCCGTTTGGGCAAAAGTTATATGTAACTCTGGTAGGATTAATCCTGCAACTGGAAAAGTCATGAGTGCGCTGAACTTCAAGGCACACCGTATTTGCTGTGCCCAGTATTTTGATTTCATATTCGCCAAGGTCGGGTTCCTCTTCGCTGCAAAGTACATTAAAGTTGTTGCCCTCCAGGCTGACGTCTACGCCACGGACATATGTGTTGTTTGGACAGAAGGTAAATATTTCTGGATAAATTGCTCTAGTTGGTAACTCTTCCAACAACCACATTCTTCGCTGGTACAGCGGGGACATGACATCTGTCAATATGTCATTTGGATGCATATGTTCTTGTAAATGTTTGTTAAATAAGGTCGACATTTCGTTACTTGAAGATTCAACTTTCATGGTTCGTTTCTCCGCCTAAATAGATTTTTTTTAAATAAAAAATAATTGAGTAATTTTTACGGAATTTGCATTGAACCACGTATTACACTTGTTTTCGCAGGGGTTCCCATTAGCTAACAGTTCATAATATATACATTTAAATGTGAATTAGCTAAATCTATTTGCAAGCACTATAATTTTGCTTCTTAAAATGCGTTAATTATGCAAACAATAAGTATTGGAATTAGAATGAATTTGAAATAATAGATACAAATGTCTCAATAATTATTTCTATTTTCAAATATTGAAAGAATTATGGGTAAATAAACAAATATAAAAAAAAATCCCTAATTAATTCTGTTATTTCAAGTGAATTAGTACAGTTAGCAAAAAAAAATTCAGAGCGAATTATTAAACTGTCTGGGTCTATTAGAGCTGAAGCATGAGGTTTGTAAAAAAAAAACAGAAATATTGTGTAACATGGACTCAAAATTATAAAAGAAAAATACGATTACATACCAGAAGAGATTTATGAATTTCCAAGAATTCCGAGGTACGATCTTCGACAAATTGTTTTGCAAGTTCCGGGACCTGAGTGAAGCAAAAGAACATATTCATCAGAACTTAATTCAAAAAACCGCATCCAAAAGAGACGTAAATATACACATAGCGTTAAATAATTTAAGACAAATTCTAGATATATTTTTTATTGTCGTTCATATTTATTTGAATGTGATAGCGATTTTGAAAAAAAAAATCATTAACTAACCTGCTCTGACTGACAACATATCAAGCCTGCTACTGACCAATTAGGAAGAAAACGTCTGAGAATAAGTCCGCATACTGTTGATTGATTTTGACATTGAAAATCCTGACCATCACATGCTAGGCCACGATCCACTAGATTGTTCCCATTTAGATCTAAATTCTCACATGGAGAGTGAGATTGCGGCGTTGACAACTGCGCAATAAATCCATCTTTACATATTTTGAATTTTGGTGAAGGGTTAGAAATGCAGTCAATGTCTTTGTCCTCTGGAAAGCAAATTTTTTGCTCGCACTCGCTCCCTTCATTTTCAAAAAAGCTAACTTCCGTAATATGAGTTTGTTTTGTGCAAATCAGGTTTTGGCCGTTGTATCCTTGCACAAAGTAATCCGGAGGGCATACTTCGAAAAAATACCCGGACTTGATTTCCTCAGTAAAGTAAATGTTAGAGAAGGTATTTCTGAGTGCATTTTCAAAATGTTTCTTGATTTTTTCCTCCAATATTGTTGCAGCGGAGTTTGAATTACTCTCGATCTTATCCAGCGAAACGATAACCATGTTCTGAAAATTTTGAAACTAACTTATTCAAAACATTTCTTTATTACTAGTAATAATAGAATTAAAATATAATGCATCTGAAATAAGAACATTAACATCCTTAAAGAATAATATTCTCTGATTAAATTTAATTAATGATGTTAATACAATTTTAGTAGACTTCTACAGTGTTTCTACTTCTAATTCTAGTAGTAACTTTGATTTTTCTAGAAACATAATTTATATTTTCAATACACTTCGACTTTGATGCAGCTTTCACAGATGATTTCTTTTTATTTAACTTTCCGGTGAATATATTCTTTTTAATGAGCCAAGTGCAACAAAACGCTCTAATTAACACTAAAAAACAAAACCAAACTAAAAAACTAGAGTTTTTAGTAAAATAACGTTTTTATCGATAAAATAATAAGTTATATTAGGAAATCGAAGTTGACATGACATCGAAGACTTACAGCCTTCAATATAAGAGATTCTGAGGATATTAGAATAAGGTAATTTGACTCACATCAACCACCATTGAGCAACAGATCACGGCATGTACTTCTTCGCCATCAAGCGGCTGAGATATTAGTAGAACGCCACAAACGTGCTGATTAGCGAGGCAAGACTTCTTAGGCATGCAATCTTGGCATGATGTCTGTAATGGAGCTCGAGAGCTGGCACAAGCAAATCCATTTTCACTGAAGCCCTGTATCCCATGCTTGGTGCAAACCGTGGCGGATGATACTCTATCACAATTAAAGTTTTATACAACAGAAACTGCTCAGAAACTACATAACAAATAAACTTACATTCCATGCCTGACACATTTGTAAGGCGTTGCATAGTTTCCAGCTGGGGGTGTAGAAGGGCCCACGTCCGTAGAATCTTCCGTAGAATCTTCCATAGACTCCCCTACGTCATTTTCAAAAGAATATTCGGCGTATTCATCAGGAAGGTCATCCGTATCCTCCTCACTTTCCGGCTCTTCAATATCCTTGTCCGGATTGCAGTTCCTAACATTTCTAATGCATCTTGTCTCACTAAGGTCGAAGTGATCCTGCATTATTGATCCATGCCTCGAACAAAGAAACGTGCTATCCCCGAAGCCTTTAATTTCGTATCCATCTTGACAAAAATAGGCTGTGAATGCTGCGCCATTATAGGATAACTCCAATCCTTCGAAGTTGTTCTGAATGACATCAACCAATGAAGTCCGCCGAATACTTGAGAATAATTCGGGTAGTTGCGACAGGAAGGAATTATAGTTTGAAAATGTGTCAGAACCGTACGGATGAAGCGCCCAAAGCAACACGTTTTCCTTAAAAGAAATGTTTAATTATAAAAGTAATTTATGGATTCCGAAAGAAAATATTTGTATTTTTTTTTTTGTTAGAAAACATACCTTATCCCAGCCGTTGTCATCATTTGCGTTTGTAAATTGTTTGGAAGTAAGTACAAATCCATAAATAATTAACCGCAACAACATGTTGAAAGTCATCTTCACAATCGAAAGGAGCGAGTAAGACTGGTAGTGTGCGGTGCAAACTTCTAACGAAATGAGGAAGTAGGATAATGGATAAGGCTATTTTCACAATTAAACAGCAACAATAAACCTACTTCCATTGTCTAAGAATAAGGAATAACAACTTGAGGTCCATTGCCCTTACCATCTAAAATTCTCAATAATGTGGAGAACGCTTTAATCTAACAGTTTTTAGTGCGCAAGATGGAATTAATCACCGATTTTGAAAGTATGAAGCATTTGTAATTGCAAACTTAAAAAAACAACAACAAAAATAAATGAGAATATAGAAAAAATTCTAAAATAGCACACTTTAAAAAATTGCCTTCTGTCATCTTAAAATAATTATGAACTTACTGCGTGCAAATGCAATTTTGGGGTTTTGAAGGGTTGTAAATGCGCGGAAACCCCTAGGATTGATAGGAAACGCCCTAATAGCGGCGATGGCGCTAGTTTTGGGGTTTTAAAGGGTTGTAAATGCGCGGAGACCCCTAGGATTGATAGGAAATGACCTAATGGCGCCGATGGCGCTAAAGTTTTGTGGGTTTTAATGAGTTCTAAATTCGCGGGGACCCTAGAATTGATAGGAAACAACCTAATAGCGCCAACGGCTCTAAAGATTTTGGGTTTTGAAGGGTTGTTGTAAATGCGCTGAGACCCCAAGGATTGATTGGAAACGACCTAATAGCGCCACAGGCGCTTAAAGTTTTGGGTGTTGTAGGATTCATAACGCTAGGGGACCCCTCTGACTGGCCTCGCTGGCTCAGAAATTCTTAGGGGGGTCAAAATTACCCCTAACACTAACCGGGGTGCTCCCACTGGTGACATGGGATCCGCCTATGTCCCTACTTTCGTGAAGATGCTTGCAAATGCGACACTTCCAAATAAAATGTAATTAATACTATCTAACAAAATCAATGGTATCACAAAATGAACAATGCATCTAAATATGTAGCGGAAGAGCATGAGACTGTTAGTTTTGAAACTGATGAGGATACCGTTGACAAGTTGAAAAGTGTTGGAAGCACTGGATTTTTTTAGATGGATTTAGATTTAAGATGGATCTTTCCGCCAATTCATTTTTTTAATTTTGTTAAAGGTTGCAGAAATTAAACATTTTAAGAGCAGTTAAATTTAATTGGATTAAATTTAAGCAACAAATTCAGAAAAAAATCGGAAATTGATTACGCAAATTTTCC
>VYYI01001524.1:0-19060 GCA_021029175.1 Bilobella aurantiaca
GAATTAGATGTTTAATTAGATGTTTTGTCAGCATTTAGCTAAATATTGTCTAAAATAAAAAATATTTAAGTAAATATTTGGCCAGTTTTTACTAAATATTTTTTTCAAGTCTGCTCATTACGGATTAATTCAAAATTCTAAGAAAAATTAAACTAGTATAAAAGTATGTAGAATTTTGAAAACATTCAAAAATCTCTGTGTCCAATTTCGGGGGGTCGTCTCCTTTCTTCGCATAAACTTCCAAAATAATTGAATTTGTTTAAAAACTTAGCGACAACAGTTTGCGGTGTTTCTTTTAGCGGATCTTCAAGATAAAATAATTTACCACTCGCTTTACAATTTATTCAAAGTGACGTTTGCAAACGTCAACTCATTCCTATTTTGTGAAACACGATTATTATTATGTTAATACCAAAAGGTAAAATTTGTCACTTTAATTCATTTCACGTTCAGGAGTTAAAATTCAGCCGCGTCAGCTCCACGCGCATTCCCAGGTCAAAATTCCAGTTGATTGAATGAAACGTGCTATGCCAAGGCTGTCCATACATTCAGTATTACAATTTCTCAATATGCATCGGCATGAGAATTAAAGATTTAATGTCTACAACAAAGACTACACTAAAACAACATCAATGCAATGTACGAGAATACATGAAATAAGAAATTAAAGTATATAATGTAGAAAAGAATAAGAAACGTGTATGCTTGCATATTGTTTTGTATGTTTGTTAGTTTCTCGGGATAACCCTTGCATATTGTTTTAATAAAGTAGGTGTCACGCATCAGTCAAAATTTTAGGTATTTTATAACCCAAACTTGTAGGTTGATACTGCGTTACGCTCTGGTTGAAAAGAGGCTAAATAACTAAAACTATGTTACACTTGCGTAGAGTGTAAATGAGTTAATATCACATGCCAATATCACAGCATCAATGTAGTGTATCTTGTTAGTTGACTTACGCAAATTTTACTTTTTATGATCCTTACTAAACGTTATTTGCCCCAAATTATTTGGAACGCCAATAATTTTTGCAGCGTGTTTATGAAGTGGGCCGCATTTACGAGTATAGTAAAGAAACCTCCTCAAAAAACTCTTTAATGGTAGTTACACCAAACCGCTCAATATAATACTTGCATAACCTGGACGCTTATCGTTCTTCGTCAAGTTTTATTTTTGGGTGCTCAATACTAGCAGTGTTTTATTTTTCACTAGAAAAAAAACCCATAACACGATTTTTTACTTTTTTGTGAGTCGTTTAAATGGAATAAGTGTCACGGGTCACCTTGGTCGAATGTAGAATTAAAGGATTGTGCTCATATTTAATTAAAAAAAAAGATTTTACTTTTTGAGTCCCCCTCCATGCAGCCGAGTGATGAGTGAGAGTCGGGCGAATGGAGTTTTTATGTACCCGTTACGGACAATTACAGGCAATTACTATGGTAAATCGAGAAGCTGGTTCTCCATCTCAGGTCTCGGTTGAAGGAGCATTGATCGATTAGCCACCGGACAGTTAATCCTAAAATGTGATTTTATTCGTAGTAGGAGATCCGAGAAATAGTATGACGACGCGACTAAAAGTTATTCACAATTCTGAAATTCATATGAATGGATTGGTAGCCTGACGTCATTGGCTTACGTCCTAGAACGATACAGATCATATAAATATAAAGCATTGCTCTCTATTGCTCACTATCAGTTTCTGCTTTCATTCTTCAGTACTTTGTACAACGTACGGTAATCCTGTTCTAAAATGAACGCTGTCATTTCTTCACTCCTCTTTTTACATGTCAGTCTAATTAGTGGGCAAGTTAGCATCACTGTCAAGAACTCTTGTCCAGGAACAATTTACGTCTTCAGCTTCGACGAATCAAATCCAACTACGACGATGTTTTCAAGTCATGAGCTTCTACAACATTCAATGACAACGAGAGAAGCACCAAAAGGTTATGCTGGCTACATTTATGGCTACAAAGATCCTGTTTCTGCGAGGAATCCCGATGGAGTAACTCGAGTGCAATTCACTGTTGGAGATCCCACCAATTACCATGTCAGGACAGACATCGGTGGAGGAATGAACTATCCTCTCAAAGTGACGCCGTCCAATTTATTTGTAAGACAATTATCCTAACAAATGTCAAACCAGCTTGTTCTGGGACAGGGAATTTAATTTCTGGAACTTTCCATCTTACGGCTTACTAGCTTGTAATGTCTTAAATGAATTCCTATAGGAGAAACTAGTTGCCCAAATCTGGCGCTAGTGGGGTATGGCGCAAAGGGGTTTTGTGGGAGGGTATACATACTACTCTGCCTCTAAACATTTCCTAACCTAACCAAATTTGCCTATTTTACGGTCTGAAATTCCGTTTTCTCCATGTAAACCGTCCTTTTCAAGTTGTCTCACGACATACTCTTTTAATTTTACTAATAGTAAAAATTTTCAATTTTTTACACTTCGCCTAGAGGCAACCTCATCAATTTTGAATTACCTACTCAACTAAGCTTATTTGATATTACTTTGATTGTTGCCAATGCATCTTCAAAACCAATAACTAAATGTTGTGTTGTGAGGACATGATAACCTCTTTTAGAACATTTACGCAAATGTTTGAGTTTTCAATTTTGAATTGTTTGCATTTTGAGTTAAATAGCTAGTAATTCGAACACATTGTGGAAATTTTTTCAGATTTACTTGCGCGGAGCGAGCGAAGTTACGATTTTGTGAACATTAAGACGTAAACTTGTGCTTATAAAAGTTAGATTTCAAAACTAGAAAAAATAGTTAACCAATTGAAATGAATTGAATTTGTCTACATTTTAGTGAGGCAAGGCTGTCTAGAAAAAAATTGCAAGGCTGAATTTTTGAAATTTTTAAAAGTTTTAGATGTAATGTTACAAGTAAGTACAAAACAAAATTCTATTTTTGCATTTCAGTTTGGATGCAGTGTTACTTACGTAAATGCAGGAAATAAGGACGGGACTTTGAGACAGCCTTGCACTGCATACACGTCTGACGGACTTGCTGTGCCAAGTAGAGGTGGAGTTGCAACTCAGATTTGCTACGCAACTCCATCAGCTGCATTCCCCTCTGGTTCTGCGGCTAGCGCTGTGACTTCCTACACAATTGAATTTTGTGGCGCAGAACCCTCCTGCCATCGAGTCTAACCGCTCTGGACGAAACACGAGTCTTCAACAAATGACGATTTATTGAAAAAAAAAACTTACGCAACACTAGCAAAAAAAAGTATAAAAAAAATACTGATAAAAGTAAAATAAACACTTAATCTTCTCGCATCCAAAACCTCATTTAATCAGCTTAGTACGGAATAATTAGTGTAAAATTACTCACCGCGTTTTTGCGACAGCACACGGTGGTGTGGGACTAACAGTCGCATTAAAACTCGCTTTTACCCCTTTTTCGCCCAGTTCGTCAAATTCATTAACCCAACAAACTTTTTAAAATTTTGTTCATAAAACTTTACAAGCTCAGCGTTAACGCACGATTAAAATAGGATTCTCGTATGTTCTGTATTAGTTTAACATTGTACTTTTGGAGATTCCGATTTATATTGACTTCTTTCGTTTGTTTTCAATAGGACTCCATTCTTTAGGCAAACCTAAGACTATAGCCAGAGAACTATTATCAAGTTTAATGTTTCTAGGCGAAAATGCCATTTTAGTTGTTTACATATGTCAAGGCAAGGTTGAACTTAACGTATCGTACGTAATTGAAATCAAAAGAAGTTATTAAAGAAAATAAAAATAAATTTATGTTTGTAATCATTTCTGGAAATCACAAAAAAACTAGTTGCAAAAAATTGTATAAATACATAAACGATTTTAATCTTATGCAATTATTATCTATTCAATGATTATACTAATTTTTTTTACACTCTTCCCAAGTTTCCGAAGTGTTCGTTTTGAACGAATTAAAAAAAAAGTTTTTTACACATGAGATTTAGAAATAGTATTTTAATGAAAGTAAATTAAAATGATTTCAATCATTTCTAAATTTTCCTCTCTGTTTGTAATAAATCAGAATGTATTTCAAATTGAAGTAAATCAACTTGAACACTCATTTAAAATAGTCAACGTTAAATAAATTTAATATAACAATATATATATTATATTAAAAATCTTAAATTCAATTACTCTAGACAGTAATTAATTAAATATAAAAAAAATGACGAAATGTGTTTTGAATACTTATGTTTCACACTGACATATATTCGAACTTGGCTTAAATAGCATTATCCATACAAACTATCAACTTATTTGATAAGCAAAGTCAGGAAGACAGACAGATAGAGAAAAAAGTGGAAAATAAACTTTCTTTTAAATTCTCACAAAGCGGATGATCAAAACTTGCACTGTTTATTGAATATTGGGACACTCCCAATGTACATTGGGACACTCCCAATGAATACTGGGACACTCCCAATGAATACTGGGACACTCCCAATTAATACTAGGACACTCCCAATGAATGAACATTGGGACACTCCTAATGAACATTGGGACACTACGAATGAATATTAGGACACTCCCACTGAAAATTGGGACACCCTCAATGAGCATTGGGATACTCCTAATGAAAGTTTAGACACACCCAATGAATATTAGGACACTCCCAATGAAGATTGGGACACTCCCGATGAAAATTAGTACACTCACGATGAATATTGGGACACCCCCATTAGATATTGGTACATCGCTAAATAATATTGGGACACTCAAACTAGAAACTGGGACACAATCGATAAAAATTGGGACACTCCCAATAAATATTGGGACACTCCCGATGAATACTGGGACACTCCCAATTAATACTGGGACACTCCTGAGGAATACTGGGACACTCTTCATGAATACTGGGGCACTTCCAATTAATACTGGGACACTCCCAATAAATATTGGGACACTTTCAATGAATATTGGGACATTCCCAATACATATTGGGACACCCAATTGACACTGGGACACTCCCAATAAAAATTGGGACACTTCCAATGAATATTGGGACACTCCCAATACATATTGGGACTTGTAATGAATAATGGGACACTCCCAATGAATATTGGGACACTTCCGATGAATAGTGGGACACTCCCAATAAATATTGGGACACACCTAATGAATACAGGGACACTCCCAATGAATAGTGGGACACTCCCAATAAATATAGGGGCACACCTAATGAATACAGGGACACTCCCATTGAATATTTGAACACCCCCAAGGAAAGTTTGGACACACCCAATGAATATTAGGACACTCCGAATGAATATAGGGACAATCCTAATGCATAATGGGACACTCCAAATGCATATTGGGAGACTCCCAATGCATATTGGGACACTCCTATTGCATAATAGGACACTCCCAATGGACATTAGGACACTCCCAATGGACATTTGGACACTCCAATGTACATTGGGACACTCCTAATGGACATTGAGACACTCCTAATAAACATTGGGACACTCCTACTGTACATTGGGACACTACCACTGGACTTTGGGTTTCGAGTTAAAATACTCCCCGAATTCTATTGGTTCGGTTCGAACAATAAAGCAAGTGTTAAAGAACGGACTCGGGGAAGACAAACACTCCACACATTTGCCTAAACAAACAGAATATGAGCATCAAGCCAACGGTATAAATCAACCAGTGACGATAATAGACATCATAAAGGCCATATCAGGCAACCAATCATTTGCGGATAAAGACATGCAAAGACAACCAAGCAACTTAAGAGCATGCATTACAAATTTAGTCTGATTCCCGATATAAACAATAGTCTAAAAGTGTTGTATGACAGGATCGAACAATTGGGGGCGTCAAAGTAGGAGACATAGAAGGAAGTCAACTCTCTTAAGTTAATGATAGCTTATCGACTTATAAAAGGACACAACAAAAACACTCACGCATTTAAAAACAACTTTCTAGTCCACGATAAGTTTCCGCACGTACCTGGATTAGCCTATCCTAATAAAACGTACTTTCCATCTTGGGGAGAAACTAAACAAATAAAAATTATGTTTCAGTCAATGGCAGCAAGGAACAAAATTTAAGCTTTTGAAACGAGCTGAAAAATAAAGGTGAACTATGCTCTGTAACCGAAGACCTAAAAGTGGACACCAGCAAGGAACTTTGGAAGAAAGGCCGTCCAAGATTTTAGGTAAAAGTCATTCAAAGAAGTCCCAAAACCGAGACATTCTGCCACATCCAAACAAATCTCCGCAGAGGAGAGTAAGTTAAAAACTTCAAGACAACTCCCATGTTCAAAACTACTCGCATCCAGACACTTTCTTCCCTGTGTTTCCACCTTGCAGATGAAATAATTCTGTAGCAGGCACATAGTAGCAAAACGAGTCTTCTTAGCGGCGCCACCAATTACTTTCACCATTAAAGTTAAACGGCCCATAACTAAAACTTTACAAAACATAGTTTGCAGCAAAAGCTTCTTCATCGAAACAGTTTCTGGATTTCTCCCTTAGTTTTAATGTTAAAATTCCAAACTTAGTTCCACTGACCAAGAACCGAACCACAGCCACAACCAAACAATATATTGTATAATAATTAATTACAAACTTAATAAAACCTTTATTACTCAATCATTAATCAACAAAAAGCTTAATCAGGCTTCCTCCCCAAGAAAAAATTAGGCTAAACTTAGGCTAAACCTACCATTTTTAAAACTAGCTTACTATTAGAAAATTCTAAAAAACGGAAAAATTGATTTAGATGTAATAAGATTTCAAACCACTTCAAGGAAAACTAATTACTTGGATAAATTTAACGAGCATCGTTCCAACAAATTCCATTTCTTACAATCTACTCACAAATTATTATAAACCATAAACAAACAATCTGGTCTCACACGAGTTTGAAATGTTTATTCTTTAATTTAACCTACTCAAATTCAGGTTCACATAAAGGAAGCATGGATAAACTTTTTTGAGGTTAACAAGAAATAAACCATGGTTAAACGGCATAACCAAAGCTTAGCACAATTTCATAAATTAGGTTTTCGTTTCCCAGACGTTTGGTTTATGTTGCAAAAATATTAATTAGGAACCTTTAAGTATTGATCAAAAAAATTGACACATGTAAACCATCTTTGAACTTGACTCCACCCTTGGCCAATACTACTCCTCACTTGAAAACAGATCTGACATCATTTTGTTCGAAACCTGGCAGACAGACGGACAGACAAAAACTCTTCTTTTTCGGAAATTCTGAATGTCTGAACTTTTTTTCTGTGCCGTTCCCTTTAGTGTTGGAACACAAAGTGTCCGAGGAATAGCGGAACACATTAATATTCCCTTATTCAATAATTTGAATTAAAGCCTTCGCTTTCGCTCAACTTTAATAAGAGAAGAAGTGGATGAAATTGTGGTTATAACCATGGTAGTGTTACGCGTATTGTAGCTACTCGCTTATTGTAGCCTTACGTATGTTTTAATGTTATGCATAATGTAGCCTTATACCAATTGTAGCGTTGTGCCTTTTATAGCCTTATGTAGATTGTAGTGTACTGATACTTTGAATCCCGGCTGCATGATAGTTGGATCGTAAATATAGGTTACATTAATATAGTACAGTGTTTCATCCATTGCATTATATGTCGTATTTACTATTGGAGTATTACCTTCACTTTGACAAAGATCTCTTAAGCTGGGCCTGTTTCCATTTTTACGAGACTTTTCAGACCCCAATTTTTACATCGGAAAACTGATTGAATAGGTTCAAAAATCCAGTCGGTCCGCCATTGCCATTTTACCAAAAGACAGTATATAAGTGTTCAAATTTGAGTACAATTAAACATTGCTAAATCTAAACGTCTAAAACCAAACTAAATTCCTACAATGTTCAGTTTGTGTTCAATAGTATTTGTTGCGGTTTCCTTTCTAGGCTTTGCCGCCAACACCACTGCCTCTGTAAGCACATCGTTTGATACTAGGCCTATAAAATTAACATTTGTTTAAAACTAACTAATGTAATTTAATTTGTAATTCCCTAGGGTGGATTGTCGATAACCCTTCAGGGCAACTTGCCAATACAATGTATAAGTCGACTATCTTTTTCGGAAGGAAATACCACCGTAAAAAAGTAAGCGAAGCAAAACATAGCTCCCAATTTCTTGTGCTTATACATTTGTTCCATTTACACAAATAATAGTCAAAATCAACTGAAGTACGAGGCAGATACTAAGCATTTGACACTGTATATGTATTACAAGGACGAAAACAAAGAAGAATTAAGAAACAACATCGTTTACCAAAATGCTGCGAATGATATTGCTCCAGTGCTGATGTTGGGCAACTACACATACACACTGACGGACTACGAAGGAGTGTACACTGCATCTGACATTGATGGCCAAGGAAATAAACTAAGCATGACACTTACAAAACAAAAATAGAAATTGTTGGTTTAAAACAGTGTATTAAAACAGTTTGAGTTCCAGTAAATGTATTTGACATTGGCCAATTTAATAACCTAAGTTGCTTAATTTCTTAAAAAAAATGTCGCGTTTGCCTACAAGGGGGAGTAAGTTGAGAAAATTTAAATTTATTTGTTCCCTTCTTAATAATAAATTTTGTAAAACAATATTAAAGCATGATTTCATTGAATTAATTAGTTGTGCCTGACAGAAGAATTGGTTTTAAATGTCACATCTTATTTAAACAGCGTCGAGAAACATTATGCACAACCAGGAAACCGTGCACACCTTCTAGCAGGATGAATAGTTATTGATTAAAAAAAAACGCTATTTTTGGGTTGTGACCCTTGTTATGTTTTAGAGTTAAGTAGTGGTTAGAGCCTTTGTCACTCTCAACGTGGCAGCAGGAAAGCGTAGGTTCAAATCTAGGATCAGCCCCAAAATTTTTATACTACTGGTTTTACCCCTTAAGGAATTATCTCTCTGACCTTGTCTACGCCCTAGGTGATTTAAGATTTCAAATGAATTCGAATATGGAATACAGGTTTTACTATTATTCAGCAAGTTCGATTGCTTTTCAAATTTTATGCGCAATGAGGCACTTTAATCAGCATTGGTAAAAACAAAGTTTTACATAAATGTTCTAAAAATTTTTTTAGCGATTTCAATTTTTTAGAAAAACAAAAAAATATACGTCAGCTCTCCACTTGTGCATTTGAATGAAAATTTGTTGAAAGTTGTTATTTAATTTAGCAATGCAAAAGGAAAGGCCCGAAAGAACTCTTGCAACAATATTAATAAATCTCTTGTAGAAAAACAGTCACACGGCAAAACGTATGGCTATGTAATGGAAAACTTAAACAATTGCTGTTCGGCGACGTTCTTAAATCTCTAAAACCTAATATTCTTAATCATTTATTTAAACGAAACACATTGAACAAAAGTTGGGAATTAATGTTAAAATTTGGAAATTATTGGAAGTGTAGGTAAATCTCTACCTTTCAACTGGACGAATTTTTAGTGATTTGAAGGATTGAAGTTTATTTAGCTTCTTCATATGCAAATACCAAAAATTGGTGTGTAACATTGATATTTTAATAACAGAGCTGATAATCAAGTTAGCGATCGTTAGCGATATACCTTCGGAATTGAATTTCACTGAAAAACGTTTTGATATAATTTTAGTATGAAAATAAAGACAATCAATATGATTGTTTTAGGTATTTAATGCCTTATAAAAAAAACTAAACAAAATTAAACACTTAAAAAAATCAATTTTTGTCTCACCCCAAATATGCCGGTTAAGCGCACTCTCCGCCGTTTAGCCGCCTCGTCGTTTCGCTGTCACCTCGGGTGCAGAGTTACCATGTAAATGACGACAAATAAAAAAAAAGGTCAATTTCCACAATACGTTCTCAAGGATTTAGGTTTCAATGTTTGTGTAAAAGCAAATCGAAGACGAAACTAAAAAAACACAAACAAGCTTTTTGTAATATTTTTTTGAGAACAGACAAATACTTAAACAAATGTATTTGCAATTAATGTTTTTGCCTATACGGTTAGCTTTCTCAGCAGGTCTGACCTTGTGAAAACCAAGAAAGTTATTAGCTGGTCGCTGAATTTGACATTAAATTCTGTTTGACCCGTTCCGCTATTGTCTGGCCTTCGAAGATCTCGAGAACGTTATTAGGTCATTGAAGGCAATATAATCTCTATGTTGAGTACAAGTTTACAAAATTCAAAAGTTTTTAGATTATCTGCAAATGATGTGCCCTTGTTTCTGAATGTGTTGTTGCAATTACACTCCTACGCTAATAAAGTCCCAGTAAAGTAGTTGAAAAACAAATGCTCATGTAGCTACTTCAAAAAAAGATAAAGTATTCGACAAAATTCAAAAAAAAAATTCTTGTTACTCAATTTGCTCAGAACTAGTTAAACTAAATTTTAAAAATAAGAACGGCGAAATTCCTAGCTTTTCAAATTTCCAGCATAACAAGTAGGAGATTTGTTTGTGAACACTAGTCCGAAAAGGCAGGACACAATCCTGATGTGTTACGGTCGTAGCTTTCTTGTAATAACCGTAAATGACCCAATTCAAATGAGAGTAGTCTTCATACTATTGAAAAACCTTGAGAGTAATTTCCATATTCTCGACTGTACGGCCTATACACAAAGATAAGACCATGCACACTAGAAAAGGTAATTTCATATGTTGAAAGCCATTAGCAAACACTTACAAAAGCGCTAATCGAAGCTTCAAACACACGTTCTCAGGCTGGTTTTTGGAAGAGATAGAGGCAGAATCTTTACCAACGAACTCCGCCTTTGAGAATTTTTAAATCTAATCAAACTTTTAAATTCGTTAGCTTGCTAATACGTGTTATTGGACTTAGCAATCGGCAAAGATACGTATGCTGTATAACGTGAAAAACTATTGCCTAAGTTTAAATTCAATCAAAGCCAACAATGACTATCTTAAGGATATCTCGAATTCCCGTATGTACCCTGATAGTAGGTACAGCCCAGTTCAATAGTAGCAAAAGGAAGGTTGCCAATTCTACATAAAGTTTTCGAGGCGAAAATAAGTTACCTAGATAACGAATGGATTAGCATTCTACAAAAATAATCGAATTGAAGAGATGAGCTTTACGAGCAGAATCAGTTTCTAAAATCTAGCAAAAACAATTCTGTATGCCGCAAGAGACACAAGGCAATTGCTAGTGTTAAGTTCGTGTTTGTAAAAAAAAAAATTCTACAACACCGGCAAATTAAGCCAATTCTATAAAATATCTTACATACTAAAATAATACATGCTTTCCTTAATGGTTGTTACAAGCTCGTCTTTTTAAAATGGCCCAGAAGTAATGAATCCGTAATTGGGTAATACGCGGTAGAGTATTACAAAGAAAAACTAAAGAAAACAAATAGTAGTTGACTACGAGTTCAAATATTGTACAAAAACCTTTAAAATAACTTTAAAATATTTAGAATTAAAGCATTATTAATTTTATCAACTCCAGCAACGCTTTCGAAAAATTTTCCACACGTTTGAAGCAGCTCACGAATCTTTGTTTTAAGGTGGTCATCAAAGTTCTCAAAACTTTCTACTTTTTAAACACTAATATAGAAAAAAAGTAGTTCACGGGAGCTGTGATAATACCTAAACGTAAACTAATAATTAAGCTAAGTTCGTCAGCAAGAATACTCGAATACGTTTAGTTCAATTGAGAAATGTATTTTATAAGCCCAATTCTTTGTGGCTACTCTAACACTAATTTTAGAGTTTCCAACCCCATGCCACATCGCTGGACAAAAAAACTTAACTTTCTGTAAACTATCTGAAGAACAAGACAATTTGTGGACAAATAAATAAACCCAAATGTTCAGTTGGATAGAAGAAAGTAGGAGAAAATAAATTAGCTTTGCAGTATTTAACCTTAAGGTATTTAACAAGGTTAGCTTCAGGAAAAAAATTCATTAGTGAAAAACAACTCGAGCTTTATTTTCCTCAGTAAAGTTATATATCAGTACAAATTCAAATTTGTCTCAGTAAAAAGGCTACTGCTATACCCAAAGCTAGTTATTGAACTACATTCAGCGATTGGTATAGTTTTGTGCGGTTATTTTTTTGCTGCCATAACATGCAAACTATTACCTTCAAAATTAGCAGTTTAGTAATTTTGAGTGTAATAAGCCTGGTCAACTGTGGGTATCGTTCGGACGCAATAATGAAAATCAATCAATATAAAAGACTAGATGCAAACAAAGGGGAAGCCTACCTATCACAGTCCAAAAAATTGGTAAAAAATTTAAGCAAGACTAATTTTGATAATTTTAATACATATAAATTTAACTAATTAATTTTAAAAAAATCCAACCGTCTATTGTAATCCGCCAGACACAACAAACGGAAATGTGCCTTAGGGCGAGCTGTGTAGTCTTCGTATGAAACTTGCAAATATTCTCAAAATTTCTCATGCAAACTTATTATAAAAATCGATGTCTTTGAAAAAAGTATGTAGAGATATAATGTCTTTATAAAAACAGCCAGTTTTTTTTGTGGCGCGTGGCTTGGTTAAAATGAATGTCTGAACTGATTAGTAACTGAGTTGCTACTGTAGCACAAATCTTCGTATATAGCTTTCAGAGTGTGTCATATGCTAATAATGTCAAAATTATGATTAAGTCCTCTAAGCTATCCTTACTCCCCAAACAGTGTGATTGTTGTGTTGTATTATTCTGTATACCTAGTATTATTTGTATTTGTTTTCAGAATGATGAAGCGCAGAATCTTGCGGAAAACGGGTTTGATAACTGGACAGAGGATCCAAGTGGTCCAATAATGGTTCTCAGGCAAGTTATTTACGAACAGAAGAGTTCCNGGAAAACGGGTTTGATAACTGGACAGAGGATCCAAGTGGTCCAATAATGGTTCTCAGGCAAGTTATTTACGAACAGAAGAGTTCCAGGAAGGAAATTGTGCTAGTAATTTCCATTGACAACTTTGCTGTTTTTGCGGGGAGAAAATCTCGGGTTAGAATAAAATGTACTACCTAATTATAGTCATTTAAGAAAATTTTAAATGAATTGATACTACATTTATCCTTGCATTGCCTACTGTTGGTAGGCAATAATAATAATAATTGAGCCAATACGAACGATTGCTCTAGCTCGGCTTTCAGCTAAAAATTGCTACAAATTGCCTGTGGTTCTCTGATAGTACTATACACCATGAGCAATTTTTTGTAAACAATTACAAAAAAAACTCAATTCTTCTAGACATTTTTTGTCTGTCAAAATTGTCTGGAACTTTTGCTTCTTTAGTTACAGTTCTCCGCCTATGTAAAGCACTACTCTGCTTCATAGAGATTTCTATAAAGCATGCAAAAATTATCAGGTTGAAAAGTGTTTGACAATTAATTTGTCAATATGAGCATGATGATTTTAAGTTTTTGGAACTTAGGCTACTTTTAAGAATTTAAATAGGAAATTTATAAGATTATAAGTTAACAAAGCCGCTGTTGAAATTGGTTATATATTTTAGGATTTACAATTTACAAGGCAATTATTTAAATTGAGTTATTAGAGCTCAATTTTTTTTGATTGAATGATTGATTGATTGATTTATTCTGCCAAAAAAAGTTGGGCTTTTCAGAATAAACTTGATATAGTATACAAGTGATTACAAAAATTGTAAGCGTATGATAATGGTTGTTGATTAGATTACAGAAAGTTTTGAGTATTTAAAAGTTATACATTGAGTAAAGTTTTTGAATGGTATGGTGTTACCTTGTCATACTAGTTATCATTTTTTTTAACCTGACTATTTGCAGACCTATAATTTTGCAGGCGTGAACCTACTACATTAGACAATATTCCCTGAATGCTGTTACGCATGTTTAGCTAGTAGCTTCTCCATTTTCTACAGAAAATCCACAGTTATATTTAGCTTAGAAATCAAGTACACAGATGATGTTACCTTCGCGGTAACTCTCTTTGCAGTCCACAAAATAAGAGTGTTCCAGTGCCAACTATCGTCCAGATAGCAACCGAATCCATAATGTTTAAATTGTTGTTTGCATTTCTAAAATTGAAAGCCGCTGTCATTGTGGAAAATACAATAATTTAATACAAGCGGATTTACCTGATCATCTATAGGAAGCTGTTTGTAGGCAGACATCAGTGCTGCACTACGCGTTTGAGCATCTTCATAACTAATTCTACTCTGCCAACACAAATGTTTCGGTTCAGCTTCGGTTGGCATCTCAAATAGTCTTTTCATTGTCTTAATTCCCCTTTTAGCATAATTCTCTGCAGCAGTGTTTAGCTTTTGAGAAAGTTGAAATAATAAGTTAACATTACTTTGAGGAGTAAACTTGTATAGCATGTCTCACCTCTTCGTCAACATCAACAATTGAGAGACCCTTCAGCATTGACAGAATATCGTCAAAGTACCTGTAGCAAGAAATTTTTGCTTCGAAATTTTTATTGTTTACATATGTTGCCATTCCAATAAACTCCACTGCAGGATGCTTTAACTGTTTCAAAATTTGATTTAAAAAGACTGGAATTAATGTTTAGAAAACATTTTTAAGTAAAAGATAGAATGTACAAGTTTGAATGAATCGTCCTTTTGTTTCAAAAGCTGTGATACGCTAGACTTCAGGTCATCAGTCTCTGAGCTAACTAATGTCTTAGGAGTAATGTGTAATAGATTTGCCTTGGCTCCTTGACTATGAAAGCCAATGGCAAGCTCTCTACTCATCTAAAATATGTTTAAACAAATTATTTATATATATTAGTTAATTGCATTTTAAAACTTAATTAAGATTAGGATGTCCTAGTACTACGTTTTAAAATAAAACTCCGATTCCTGGGATAATGTATTTCCATATTCGTTTCACGCTAAAATGTAAAACCCAATGAAAAGGTGTTCCTTAAAAACGTAACACTGACAATTCCTTAAACTTATAACAATGTTGTAATTACTTATGTGCTTCAACAAGTAATAAGTGGTTTACTTTTTTTTTTACATTTTACTACAAACTAAATATTGTTTAAGTATTAATGTGTAGTATGTAAAAAGTAAAAAAAGGAGCTCTTACCCGATAATCCAGAAAAATGGGGGCTGCCATATTTGTTTTTCTATTTGAATTTATTATGTCAACTGTGTCTTGGTAGAGCGGCATTTTGAATTGCAATGCAGCAATATAGTTGAACTCATTGTAGTAAATGAACGCAACAAAAGGAAATTTTACATTTAGGGATTCCTAGTTGAAGGAAAAGTTTATTTGTTAAAGGTTGTGTACTACTAACTCAAATTATAATATAAAATATAATTTAGTTTTACTTAACAAATAAAAACAAAACAATTTACTTTTGCTGTGCCGAGTTCTTGGTTAGGCTCGCTTAATCGACCTTCACTAAATTTTAGTGCCGGAAGTTTGTCTGGACATATGCGATGCTCAAATCCCAAAGTTACTACGTCCTCTTGAACTGAATTAGTGGGGACAAGTCCGTTTGGGTTAACATGTTCAACATATGATGAGTAGCGTTCTTGGAATACTGTGGACTATGTTAAAGATGTGCTTTAAGTGTGTAAGGCATAGTTTTGTATTTTTAAAGAAAAACACTAAATGTTTGGCATGAAACTTATTATAATGCCACAAATGTAGGGTAACTTACGTTTGGTATTATAATAGCAGCTTCAAAAGCCTTCTTCACGAAACTTATGGCGTTTTCGAAAATACTTGAAAAAATTATCATGACATTTGTTTTGGTTTTTTTAGTCGGATTAGCCGCAGCTCCAAAGTATTTGAGATCCACGTTTTTTACCTGTAATTAAAACTGATTTCACTATAATTCGACAGTTTGCCCAGTTTGCAAGTAGTACAGATAAGTATTTAGTTTTGTAAACATTTTTTTCACGTTAATAATGATAATTATTGGATCTTAAAATTATGATGAAGCAATAAGATGAGATTAAATATATTAGATATTTTAAAACAAAATAATGATGAAGTATTCGAAATTGTATTTAGTTTTTGTGCAAATTATGCTATTAAAATATTTTTACCATCGCAGATACTTGTGATACTTGGGATGAGTCCAGTTGGATTTCATTATCCTTCACTTTTACATCCTTTATGAATATGCAAAATTCAATGTCACGACACATTGTAGACTTAATTTGCGATTCGGCTTCTTGAGATAACTGAAATAATATTATTAGTTATTTGATTCTTCAAAGTAATTAAAAGGAATAAAGGGCCCAAAAATTGTTTAAGTGCTTGTTAATTGATTGCAACTCACGAACTCATGTGGAGCCAAGGGATTATATTGAGGCCGAAGTTTTGTTACTTGATGAAGTAAATCAGGCAGTGTTTTAAAAAAATAGAATTTAACTTCTGTCCAGTTCTTATCACCATACATCGTCACACAATTGTACGCTTGTACCTACATCAAAATATAACAAGGATCCGTGAGAATTACATTTAAGTAATTAAAGAACTTAGAAAGCTCAAACAAATTTCGAGTTAAATTGCACTCAGATTTCAAAATTAATAATTAAAAAAATTTGAATGCAAAACGTTACAAATTTATATTAAAAAAAAATCTCATTGTATTCAAGGTGCATGAAGTATGAGTCTGAGCAAAATTAAACTCGAACTCAAGGAATGTATTAATAATAAAAAAAATAGGGTAGCTACCTCGTTTAGCGATTTCATCTGTTCTTCAAAATCTTCAACTACGGATTCGCTTCGAATCTTGCTATTGTTTTTTGGCTTTACAGTAAACAAGCGTTCTGTTTTCAATTCGTGAGACGCTCCAATAATTGCTGTCTATACAAAATTATTATTTTATATTTAAAGGCAAGCCCCAGCCTGTACTATGAGAAGAGGATTTAATTTCAACCTTTTCTTTTTCCTAGGAATGGTATGTTTAGTTGACTACAACAACTTTTGAATATTGTGACGTAGCAAATCTTTGGTACTGTTTTTTGTTTGTGATAAAATCGATGATATCACGCACCTTACGTCTTTATATATAGTAAAAGCTATATTCTGTTACGCAGAGTGCATGAGCAGAAGGCAGGGAGGAAGAGTTATGATGTTAAAATTATTTGCACAAATCACAAATAAAACCTTCATTTTAAACATAGTTTTTAAAAAACGGGTTAGCGGCGCAATGAACTGGCGTTCGATATTTATGATCAACGTAGCAAGCGTGTCCTAGAACGCGTTTAATTTCCAAATACATAATTGCCATTATGAAAATTCAGCGGCCATCATCAAATCTCTGTAACCAAAATTGGCATGGCAGGTCATTGCGTTTTATTTAATATTCTGTTGTTGGCTTCTCATGCTATAAATTCTAATCAAACTGATTTCCTAGTACCAAAATAATTTCTTAATAAAGTAAAAAAAATTTACCTTTGAGTAAAAGGACAACTTGGGATGTGCTTTTTCAAGCAAACGTTTGAGATGAATCTCGAAAACTATTACTACTATTCTGCAGCTCATCAAATGTGTCGTTGTAGAATGAGTGCTTCTACCGTGGTTGTGATTTATGACCTCTGCTTCTTTCTGAACAACTTTGTATGCAATTCCCATAGACATACCGTGCAACATCATAAACTAAGCCAGATAGGACGTTTAAAAATAACTTAGTAACATAGGCAACTTTTACATATTGTCAAAAAATTGATAACAAACAGTGACATAAAACAAATTCAATCTAAAATACTTTAGAGCCCGTCATTTGATGATTCAATTATTTCATTTTAGAAATCTTCAAACTTTATCTAAAGGCTAGAATATTCTCTCCAGAATTTGCATAATTCAAGTAAAAGTCTGGAGACACGACGTATAACGTTTTAATTGGAAGCATACTTGAAACGGGGTGGTGTCATATTTTTAGTGATTTATACATGTGCTTGCTGAGCTAAGGTCGTGCGTGCCTTCAATTTTATATAAGATTGTTTACACTTTCGATCCTAACTCTATGGCTCCGATGATAATTTTATAACATTATAATTTAGAAAATATCATATCTTGGATCTGACGTCACTAATCGAAAGCTATCTTAAAATTTAGCATGACCACTTTTTTTGACAAATGAGTTGAAATTAATCGCGACGTTTCTTATTTGAAATAAATCAGAGCACATGTTTGTTAAGGTTAAAAATAAGGGTTACGTTTAGGCTAGCTCACTAAAGGATCGTGGGCAAAAAATGTTTACATATAACTAAAAGTCCTCTCATAACAGCATGAAACAGAACATAAAAAATCGCCTTGTCTTGGGAAGGATTTGTTTGGCTAGTAACGTTATAATTGTGATTTTGGTTTAAGCAGGAACCAAATGTAAAGCAATATATCACTCCACTACATGCAAAACTTACCTCGTTGGACAATTCCCATTCCGCCAAAGCCCTCGTGAGACCTTCGGACATTGTTTGGAAATCTAGCCTTTTAACAAGATACTCGTCGTATTGCCAAAATTTTTCTTTCAGTATTTTTTCAGCAACATCATTTAACTAAATATAAGAGTTCATATTAAAATGCAATGCAGACTTCAACAAATAATATTTACTAGTTTAACTTTAAAATTGAAATAATATTCAGAATAATATTACACAAGATATTTGCTATTTGTGTTAGCAAATGCCCCCCCCCCTCCCCTCCTCGCTCGATAATTGTCCAGCATGCATTTTGGATGCTGAATAACTACCTTTTCGAGAGGAGAGAAGGTTTGCTAAGGTAAAATTGCCGATGTCTATATTATATGTATTTCACTAATCTTGAAAACAATTGTGGATGACCACGTTTTGCGTTACTAAAAAATCCCTCTGTGTCTATGAACTATGGAGGTAATACCTCAATATTTAGCTCGAGTATTTTTAAAACTTACATAAAATTTGTTGAAATATTTTTTAAAGGTATTTAATGTAAGCATAAATTATCGACTCTAGTTCTACGATAATTATTTTTAAACTATTTTGGAGAATTTTACTACCTAACCAATTTCAATGTATGTTGACGTTCAAAAAAAAACTTACATTTCTTTCCAATTCGAGTTTGACCTTTGTATTGACCCCCAGCGTTTCGTACTGTG
>VYYI01001525.1:0-19056 GCA_021029175.1 Bilobella aurantiaca
ACTTACAATAAACGGCTAATTTCCGGAGACTGGCCAGAAATACTGCGACTGTTTCGCCGGCCTGTTGCTTGCGTCCACAAAAACGGAATCTCTCAGCAACGGCGTTTTGTGCTGGCTAAAAATGGGCCGTGAGCACGTTAGGCCCGACCACTCGCAGTACGCTGGCCTGGGTCAAAGCAAGTTGATATGCTACTGCTACTGCAAGGACAAGCAATATGCTTGAAATTTTTGTAGACATTTGTGGAAACTATTTGAGTAATATTATATGACCATTCCTATTGATTATGTTATTTTCTGCTGTTTAAATACTTAAGGCAATGTTGAGGCTTTTGGACAACACTTGAATTCAGTCCTAATTTTGTTAATTGCTATTTAAGTACAAAATACTAAATTGGACCGAAGTAGTTAGTTGATATTGATTAAAACATATGGATACTCTATTCTTACATAAATGTACGGGAAAAAGTTATATTACTTTACTAAATGTTCCAAAGCTTACAATCTTACCTTTTCAAGTAAAGAAGTAGTAGAACAAAGGTTAAAACACAAAACTAAAGAATAGGCTTCCCTGTTGTAATATGAGACACCAGGAAGTGAAATGTAAGTGGACACGAAGAACGCAATAGCCAACTGTACAGAAACTTAGACAAAAATTATTCTTCAGTTTTGGTTTTAACATTGTTTAGTGCAGCAATTATCCTTACGTAGATGTCAACTTGCGCCACTGTCGCCAGACGCGATTGCATGTTCAGGTTTTATTGAAGCATACAGGCTAACGGTTTTCACACGCTAATTTTTTGAACTTGTGATGGTACATCAAAACCACGCCTATAAGCTGCGGGAACGTTTGGAACCAGCTGTACTAAAATTAATTAAATTTCCATGCAACGCTCAATTGTAGCGTTGTCTAGTACATTTTGACGAGGACATGAACTACGATACTATTACTAACTTGTGCCGGACTTGAACTTTTTCAAAAAGGAGGTTTGTAAATACAAAATCCTACTCCACTTCTAATAATTAATCCAATTTAATTACTCATTTCAAGGAGTTATCGATGGCGCGTTGTATTACGACCAATTCATTGGATGCATTTTAAAAATAATATGGAACATCAAATTTAATGACAAACGTAATACGATAAAACTTCAAGCAGTGGAAAACTAATGCAGCTAATTAATTAATGCACTAATTATTTAACAATGTAAGACTAAGTAAATTTAATTTGGATTGTTTGGAGTACGTGTCATATACTGTAACCAATTGGTCATTCTGTTATAGATTCTTGCTATAGCTACTGCAACTGAAATGGTCAAACTTTCACTGATTGGACTATGCATAGCACAAAAATATTTTAAAACAATAAATTTTCGCAGCCTAGGTCTTTGCAGTGTCCCTGCCATCGGGGATCTGATTTCAATAGCTTCAAAATTACATATCTTGGCTCATTCCGGGTGGCGTTTACCACACTTTGCTAACCCCTGTTTACTTAGTCTCATCTCTTTTGCAAGCCGTCGATGCCACCATCCCACTTTGCTGATCCACCACGCCTACAATTAACAACATTTGTATTCAGCGCACTTTTTTGATTCAATATGTAGTACACACTAGTGTAGTATGTGTAAAGGGACATGAACAATTCTGAAATGTTTGTTTTTAAACAGTAATTAGTTGTACAATAATCAGATTCTTTATATTTTGCATATATGGGTGTTTGCGCAATTGTCGTTAAAGTTACAGTGCAATTGTAGTTTTACGTTTTAAGTTAAGAATAAAGTGTGGTAATGCCGGCTTAAAGAGGGTATGCTATGACCTACCGCTAACTTTTCAGTAGGTTCAAGGTTGTTAGTCAGCCATAGGTACATATCCTATTATCATGAGATTGTTGCCACATTAGAGTACTGAAGCAAGTTATATATTATAATTAATCAAGAAAATCAAGAAAAGAAATGAATAAACATTTCTTATATTTGCTTATACTTTCAGCAGATTAGCTAAAATAAATTGAATCAAAATGAGAACTATGTTACAAGTGTAAAATACTGACTTGTTTCAAGAGTAAAGTAATTTAGTACCGGACAATTGTATGGCATAGGAATTCACCAACTCTAATTGAGTTCAAAGCTAATTCCGGTCAACCTACTAAAACAATTACTCGAATGCCAATTTTGAGCATAGAATTTACTAACTGTAAATTAATTTGCCTTTTACATAGTAATACTACTTCGCTAGTATTCAGCAAGTGCCTTTTTTTAACATTGGAGATGTTCGAGACAACCGTATCAATTGTTTATAAATTGAAGTAGTTGAGAGAAAATTTGAGAGACAAGATCGATTTATAAATAAGACAAATATTACTAACACATCCTGATTACTAAACTGTAATGCTTACCCATATAAAACATTTAAGGCAAACTAGGTTGTTCTAATGTTAAATTGTCGAAATAAAAGGAAAGGAAGGAAGATATGTAAAGGTTCCTAACAACATTCCGCAATTCAATTCAATTCACGTGTATGAGAGGCTTGGAGGCACCAATTGTTTTCTTTTTCCCAATAAATAGTTGACATTCTAAAAATGCAATAAGTTGTGTATGTAGAGATTGCAAAATTAAAAACGGAATAATACGGGTAAGCTTCAACATAAAATTCTGTACACACTAGGTAAACACTAGAAATGCCTAGTGTGTAGTGTGTAAGAAGCGTTTTCAGGTATGAAGCATTAAATAAGGCAAATATGCAATTTCTACAAAACCAAACTAGTACATAAAAAATTGCAGTAAATAATATTTTTATTGAATGAATTATTTGTTTTCACAAGCAGCTTGTGATGACGAATGAGCTGGTTGTTGTGAAAAAGAATTCTAGAGTGGGGGAAACTAAGTGAAGTTAATGAAATGTTTTTTTGTTCAAACAAAAAACAGGAAATTAACACTGCCTCTTTGTGGCAACAATGACCTTTTGTAGCAGATTTAACTGCTAAAATGTCTAGTTAAAAATTACAAGATGGTAAATTTAATTGCATTGCTATGCTCTTGCAAATTGGTACAAGACAAATCGGCCATTAAACGGAGATCGTTTATGCAGGAATATAACACAAGGGTAAAGATGTATTACGTGCATTTTGTTTTTAATAGAAGGAGGTAATTTATCACAAGTTGACAACAGGTCAACGGCGTTTATACTATCCGTAACATTATTCATGCCAACTCAAGGAATTCAAACTTCTAGTTCAGGAAGTTGTAAAGTTAAGCAAAATCTGTACTGTTTAAAATATTCAACAGCAAACTTGATCAGCACATAAATCTCTTAACACCCGAATTTGGCATCAAATAATACTGCCTGAATCAGAGGCAACAGTGCAACAAATAACGCTTTCAATTCAGTTTTATTTTGCAGCGTGGCGCAGTGAGATTTTAGCCGTTTTACTTGGCCTAAATTTGTCAATGCTAAAGATCAAATTATTTCAACAGAATGTTATCAACCTTTAAGTTAATTATTAAAGCTATTTTACATTCTTTAAAATGTTTTAAGAATAAGCAAAAGTGACTTTTACGAGTCTAAGATTGCCAAAACGTCAAGTAATAGCCTAACAAGCCCGTCCTACGATAGAATGATTTAATTTTTGGATCCTCCTATACTTGTTTCGTTGGAATACTTGTTTAAACCGATAGTATTATTAAAATTCAATGTCGGTGTATTGGATCTCCTTATTTGAAGTATATTGTAGGCTTGAGAAGTGGTTGAAGTTTTAAGTGCAATTGCTAGGGTTGGACAGACGGACGTTCAAAGTACGGTTACAAAATATACGGCAATTATTACTATGGCGAATCTTACTTTTGTGTCACATTTCCGTTTTGATAACACTTAAAAGTGGTGGATAGCAGACAGACTTCCACAGGAATGTTGAAAATGTGTTCATTAGGGTAAAAATGATAATTTTTTTTTTAAATGGTCTCCACTTTGGAAAATTGTTTAAAAGATATATTTCAAGCTATTAGACATAATTTTTCATTTAAGTGGTCGAACTTTCTTAGTATGCCAATGGGAAATGTGTCCGTACGTCCTCTAGTCCAAAACTGCAAGTTGTATTTGAAAAGTACAACATCGCATTGCATTTCAAAACTCAACTGTGCTGTTTCGCCCTTGTCCAACATACAGAATCAAAGAGACTTGGAAGTTCGGGGAGTTTTTTATTTGAACTTTGATAAATTTTTTGTGTAAACTTGTAACTTTGAGCCAGCAGTTTTGGGCAGTGGATGATATATGTTTTATCATACTTTAGATTATGCGGTTGTTACTATAGTTACTGATTTGTACCAAATAAACTGGCTAAATAATCCACTGTGCATTGCATGAGAACAATTTAAGTAATTCCAAATAATTTACACGTGTGATATGCTAAATCAGCGTCTAAAATGTTAGGTAAAATGCGTGAAATAAAATCTACAGTAAGTTCCAATAATGCCGAGAGACTATAAAATAGGCTTTCATGGCTACAACTTGAGTTTCATTTTTTCCAAACAAAAATTCTTTAAAAATTTTAATTTTAAAATGACATTTATTTGTTGCGCTTTGATTTGCATTATGTTAAATCATACTGTTTCAGCATTGTTCGAGCTTGATGGAGACTTAACAGAGTTTGCATTGAAGGAATTGGAAAATATTGTGAAAGATATTTACCCAACATACAAGAGAGAGGATTTCGAAGACATGTTGGTAAGATGAACCCAAAAATGTCCCTCGAGATTTATCCTTCTTTATTTTTTGTTGTAAACCCTTGTTTACCTAAATTTCACGGCTATAGGCAATCGCAGTTGCAGATCCTTATTTCAACATTGAATTGTCTGACAAACTAATAAAGGAACAGGAAGGAAAATATGTTACAGATCCTGATAATATACCACAAGTGCAAATCGTACAAGCAAATGAATCGATTGATGTGGACGAAAGATATGGACCAATTGTTCTTGTGTTCCCAATACATTCAACTCCAACCCGGAATGCTATTTTTCCTCTATTCCAAGACCGGAAAATTAAACACGGAATCAAAAAGGTGTGCTTTAAGAAATGCTGTTAGGAAGTTTATTTCTGATATAATTTTTTTAATAACATCGAAACCAATCCATGCTTACTAGATATTAACTGGAAAAGTAGCCGGATTCCATGTCATGTTTGCTACAGACAACGCTGATAGAAACGGGTCCCGAATGGTGATTGTGTTTAATATAGGTGAGCGATACAGATCAAATAGCAACTTCTTTTATTGAAACACGCTAAATTATAAGCCACATGAAAGTAATAAAGTGTTAAAAGAATTCATACCGCAGTATCATCCAATGTTACGGACAACGTTGTTAACAGTTTAAAGTACAGCTTTAACGGTTGTGTAATTCTTAAGTTATAATTTTGTTGTTATATATGGTGCCGGTAATATCAATTTATTTTCTCATGTAGTGCCTCTATCACTCAAAAATTGCATGGGGACTTCCTCAGAGGAAAACTTAAACGCGCCTGATTGGAAGACGATGCTCAAGGTAACTATGCCATTTTTTTAAAATTATTCTTAAATTTAAAACTTAAAATACAAGTTTGAATAATCGAGTAACATGAAGTCAACAATTTTCAGATAGCTTAGTAGTTTTTCTTTTCTACGAAAATTGAAACCTGAGCTCTAAAGTCTAAATTTTATGTTTAAATTATTTTGTTTTCAAAATCTAGCAGTTTCATGTAATCAAAAAGTAGACCACTATTCTAACAACATAAACGTACATTCATTTTACATTACATTACATTTGCATGCATTTAGTTGATCATTTTACAACCGAGGTTTGAGGTAGGGTTCTTGCTTAAACTTAATTATCAATTAGTTGATGTTAGAAGCATTGCAGCATTTGCGGTTACAAGTATTTCCATCTGTTCACATTAAAGCTCACATCAGTTACAGTGGATGTTTGTAATACCATGTTACTGTATTGTCACATTATTTTGACTTTGGGTCCCCTTGCATTAGTGCTTTCAGGAAACCGGAAATGCTGTATCATCCTTGGAGCTTATGTCTTAATTACGTAATATTTCTCTATTCTTCAGCTACAAGAGCAAGTTGATTTAAAAACTGTACGAATGGCCAACTCCAAAAAGTTAGCAAATGAGGAAATTATAAAATCCGACCAGAGTGCATTTTATCACTGTAAAATTGAGCGGAGCGATGAAGCCCTGAAGAGCGAGATGGAAAAGTTCACTTCTACGTTACGCGTTAGAATTGATTTGACTTAATATTATTTTGAAGTGATCAAATTCCTTCGCAATTCTGTATACAATTATTAAAACTATTGTAACACAAACATAACTTTCTGTAGTAATAATAACTTTCAAATTAATGATTTTTTTTTCATAACCATCACGTTTTGAAACATCTCTTTAAAATATGCTCACAATTACTTTTAGAGTACAGAACATTCTTTCGTGACAAGTGCCGAATTCGAAGAAAGAGAATTCAAGCATATGAAGTTAATCAAAACTGGAATTGTTCACATAGTAATGGAATGGACGAAAGATGCGATTCGTAAGATTCGACAAATAAATTCCATTTTAAAGGAAATTTGACAATGCTGAAATTTGACATGATATTGTGTTTAAGATGATATGGAAGCTGCTAATGAAAATGGGCGATTTGACAATGAGGTACCGCCTATTTTACCTCTGAATAAAACCTAAATTTAACCTATATTTATTAAAGTTTTGTAATTTATATGTAAACGTATTTTAATATATTAAATACTAATAGGCACAAAACATGGCAAAATACCGTGCTGATTTCAAAATAGAGGATTCAGATTTTTCACAAGAATTTACTTGGGGAGCTAGAATCATAATTGTTCGTAAAGGAGACTGTCAGGCGGTAACTAAAAATTCTGAGAATTTATTACAGTCAATATTTTATAAACGCAGGCAAAATATTTAGCGCTTATTTGTAGATAAAATCTATCTAAGAAAACAAAATTTATTTTATTCACTTAGGTGAACGCTTTGAAGGACGAGAGTATTGTTGGGCTTGGCGTACATCATACACTGGATAAAACTATAATAGCCATAATTATTCGTAAGCCTGGTATTATTACATTATTAAGAAATAGTATTAATTTATTTTTGGCAGGTGAAAGAGGGCTACGAAGATATTTAGAGTCGATGTTTCACATGGTTCTTTTTAATTCCAAGGTAAAACAAATACTGTTTTTCACGTCTCCTATTATGCCTTTAACTCATTAAGACAAATTTGAAGCTTATGTCCAGAAATAGTTTTTAGATTAAAAAACACATAAAATATAAATAAACCATTGGAACTTTTAAAGACTGTTTTAACTTAAATACACATAAAGCTAAATTACCATTAAACCCAAAGGATTAAATATGTTTCCGTGTGATTTTAAAATTTTTAAAATCCAACAATTAATTGTAACAAATTGAACTTTTTTTAGGCAATGGTTGATTCGCTTCAGTTAGCAAAGACGGGGGAAGCTTCTCGTACTGGGGATAAACAGATACAAGAAGAAAGTGTAAATTTAGGAAACGGAAGCGTGCTCTACGTAACCTACAACAAAATAATTTCAACTTATTCAGTTGAAACATGTTTCATAATAATTAAGTTAGCTAACTTTTAATTTTTTTACAAGCTTGATTACTTTGTGTGCGGGCAATACGTAAATAACAACTCGCTGGGTATTACGTTTGGTGATGGCAATATTCCCCCTACATTTAAGTGTGATAGACCAATTTATGTGAAAATTTCTGCCGTTTATTATACTGGTATAAAATAAATTGGAATTATAGTAATATCTTTAATTACTATAAGACAACTTAAGTTATGTTAATAAAAGCAACTGTATATTTCAGAAAATGGGTTTCAAATTCCCAAACATCCTGGACTAGAACAAACAAGTAAAGAAATTTAACAGTTTTAGTATAAATCTCAATTAATAGCAGTGTAGTAGTAGTTTATAACTTGATGCGGAGCTTGAATGCGTATGGTGCTACTTTTCAGACATCGTGTCCTGTTCTGATCCCATAATAGACCCGAAAACGGCAAAGGTAATTAATGAAAAGTTTTGAAACACATTTTCTAATTATGGTAGGTCACCTCACAATAAATGAACTGCAACAGGACAAGGTACATTTCATAGTTTTACTCAACTTTCAAAAATAATTAGTTTTAAAATAAAGTGTTGGGTAGTGGCAACACTTGAATTTACTTCGATTGAAAACCTTCAACTTTGAATTCATTCAAGAATCACAACATGTCACTTGCATTTGTAATTTGTTTCCAAATTTTGCACAAAAAAAAAAAGAAAGCATTATTTCTTTACATGAGTTGCTTTGTTTTTCAGTTTACCAAATTTCAACGGGAAGCTGAGGCAGCGCATAGTTTCTACAGGAAGCTTCATGGCATCGAAACAAATATTATCCTCAACGCTGAGGTTATTATACTTTCCTAATTTGCTAAGCAATAGTTTAAATTTAAGGTCGCTTTCCAATAATTATGTTAATGTGTTTCCCAAATGTAGATATGCAAATACTCTCAGGAATGGGCAAACTATTTGGCCGGAATAGACAAGATGCAGCATAGGGATGGTGAATTTAAGATGCAAGACTACGGAGAAAATCTCTATTATTCAAGCGGAAGGGATGCGGATGATGGCTGGGAGGCAGTTGATGATTGGTTCGGTGAAATTAAAGACTACCCAAATGGAAAAGGGGATACCGGTGTGTGCTCTACATATTAACATATATCAACAAATTACCAAAAAATGTAATCACAATCTTACAATTAGGACACTACACACAAGTAGTTTGGGAGGGGTCAACGGACTTTGGTATCGGAAAAGCTACATCAGCAAAAGGAAATACATATATTGTTGCAAACTACTGGAAAGCCGGGAACGTTCAAGGCGAATTTGACAGGAACGTAAATAATCCCACTAATCTTCCTGACCCCAAGTTCCCTTATCCTATCATATATGAATAAGAATGATACCATTGTTGATTGTGGGTAACATTATATTTCTACATTCGACATTTACAAAAATAAATGCACTAAAATTTAATGAGCTGTAAATAGTGACTTAATTTTGAATTTGGACGTCGTCTACTGTCTCAATTATTCGTCAGCAAACGTAGACTTTCGCCACTGCTGCCAGCTAATAAAACCATACTTTGTTTCTATCGAAGGGTTCCCTTCTCAGGCTCGATTTTAAATAGTTAAAATAGTTTGTGAATCTTCCTCCTGCTAGATCTCAATTATCATTAATTTAATCAATCTTCTTTAGTACGTACCAAGGATATGTGTTGACAAAAGCAATCAAAATTCCGAAACCATTTTTATTGCACTCATTAATAACAATTGACTTATTGTACTGAATAATTGGATTAAAAAATTATCACCACTTTTTACCTATTTTTTCAAACTAAACTATCAGAGCAGTCAGTGAAATGTGTTTACAGACTATATTATATAGATTAGAACGGTGCGTATATAGTAAGGTACTTATAAAATGCATCTCTGTATTAGGCCTACGTACTAGCGTAGTAGCGAGATGTGTGACAAAGGTGTACATAAGTAATGGGCTTGGGCACACCTGGGAACTTTATTGTTTGCTTTAGATTAGTTAAAAAAACATCAAGGCCAAGCGCAGGGTCAAATACACTAAACAGATCGGAAACACCCGATGGCTTGTGATTTGTTAGACTAAACCCATCCTAGGCTTTGTTACCCTATCAGGCATTCAGATGACAGTTTTCAATTTTAGAAATATGAATAACTCTTTCTAAAACATTTTTCAGAATTTCTACAGTTGATACATATCCCACGACTACAATAAATTTCAGCATAATAGATAAAATGGAAAGATAAGAACATTAAATTTAGGAAAAAAAATTACGCCGCACAACTTCGGCTCAAGGGCGCTCTTTTGCGCTCATGATGTCCTCTGTCCGTTTTTAAAATTAGTTCTGCTCTTTTTACACTGAGCATTAGTGAGCCCCTGCGGCATACTTTACCATTGTCATACTACGCGCCGTTCTGAAGTTAGGAAGTATAGTGGATAGAAGTTAGCCCCTCAGCCCCTCAATGTATTTTGCAAAATCACTAATTATAATAATCATAATAATAGTATAATAAATCCTAATTAATTTTTAATTAAACTAATTAGGTTTTATTAGAATTATTAACATACGAATATTAATTATATTTAATCAAGGTTAGGTTTAAAAATCAAATTTTAAGTATGTTTTTTGAGGGGCTGAGGGGCTAACTTCCAACGATCAGGAATTATGAGGTGACAAATGTGTCCACAATAACTTCTTTAACGCAATCACAAACTGACTTTGTGTTTGTGTAATTGCTCTTTAAACTACAATACACAAACCCAAACTGACTCGTGTTTGAGTAATTACATCCCAAATTGACAATACACAAACACAAACTGACTCGTGTTTGCGTAATTCCTTATTGTGCAAAAGATTGCAATAAGCATAGCAAACTCATTACACAAACACAACGGAGTTCAACTAAAAGTTACTCTCCGCCTTCTCAGCCACCTTCTCTAGCAGCTGATTTTTGTTTACATTTACTAACCGTAATGTTAGGTTAATTCACTAATAGGCAAAATTAAGTTTCAAATAATTTAAGATTAAGATGTAATTTAAGATGTAATTAGTCGAATTCGCTCTGCTAGCAATGTCATCAAAGGTCAAAATATGCATAAAGCCGGGTAGCGCTACTCAAATTAATAAGTAAAACATTTGTTGCCAAAAAATACTCATTTATTGTCTCTTATGCAGGTTAAATTTTAGTAACATTTTGTAGAATACGACTCGATACACATAACACACGGTTAATTGTGGCTGTGAGCGCTCACAGGAATAATAGAATTGCTGAATCGATTTCAGTTAATTTAGGTTTATGTTAGAACAAAAATGATAAGAAGTTTAGCTCAGTAACTTTAAAGAACTGATTTAAAACTGATCCATAACTAGATAATGATTTTTCATCAGTTGGAGGACTAAATAATTTGATTATATATTTGACAGTTGATCAGTGCGCTTTGTCATGCCAAGTAATGTTTAACTAACGGACTGAGTCGTTAATTGAATGATGATTTCAGGTGCACTTTCAATGTTATTGAAGACGCTGTTAGCGCTGGCAGATCCAGTGGTTAGTGACCGCTATTCCTGTGCTTAATAAACAACTGGAAATCAAAATCTACTCACAATCCAATAACATTTATTCCCTTTTATCAAATCCTTGATCAATTAAGCGATGAGTTAACTTACGTCTAGTTAATGAGTCATTACCTAAAGTCCCAAGTCAATCAAGACATTTTATGTCGCTGCTAGCGCTAGCAGATTCATGGGTGAGCGGTTCCTGTCCATTAGTAAGTAACCTGAAATAAAACGTACTCTCAATACGATGAGATTTGAATGACTATGTATAATGCGAGCAATTAAGCTATGAGCCAGCTTACATTTTAGTTACTTAGGTTACTTAAGTTATTAGGTGAAGGTTCTAGGCCTTTATTGACTTTTGACGATACTGCCAGCGCTAGCAGACAAAAATAAGCTTATTACTCAATTAACCATAGTTAATTCATCAAAACTCAATTTTTTTCTGGTAATTGATTATCCTATTACTGAGAGATGTGTAAATGTAAACAAAAATCAGCTGCTAGAGAAGGTGGTTGAGAAAGAGGAGAGTAACTTTTAGTTGAACCCCGTTGTGTTTGTGTAATGGGTTTGCGATCCTTTTTGTAAACTTTTACACAAAAAGAAATTATGCAAACACGAATCACTTTGTGTTTGCGTATTGTAAATTTGAGATGCAATTACACAAACACAAGTCACTTTGTGTTTGCGTATTGTAAATTTGGCATGCGATTACACAAACACATGTCAGTTTGTGTTTGTGTATTGTCATTTTGAGCTGAAATTACACAAACACAAGTCAGTTTGTGTTTGTGTAAGAGGAGTTATTGTGGACACATTTGTCACCTCATAAGGAAGAGCCACAGGGTACAATTTGACAACTTTCGACGTGCAAATTAGAAATACTACAATAGTTACTGTAATTTTATTGTGAACATAATCAATCATTACTTATTGAAACTTGACTATTACATATTTTAAACTTTAACATTTGATTCATACCCACAAATTCCTAATTAGTTCAAATCCTTTGCAATTGGTTCTAAATTTTAAAAGACAGTAGAGCGTAAGCTATTACATTCATCATAAATCCAATAACTACGAGCTTTGTTTTGCGCTCAAAGTAAAATACAAACGCTTTGCATTGAATAGGCTTGCACGCGTTAATTCGTTTAAGGAAATAACGGTTGTGCTTATTCTCGCTCGAAATACTCTGCTTAAATTTAAGCTTAACTTCTTTTGAACTTTCATAAATCCCTGCCATTGCCGCAGTTACGACCATATCTTCTAAAATATTTGAGAAGATCATAGCAGGGTTCAGCATGTATATAGCAAAGTCCAATTGTGGGTAGAGGCGAAGTGTTGCAAAGATGGAAAACACAGCGCAAAGTTGAAGCAGAATTTTGTTTGCGCCAAATACACCGCTCAAGGAAAGGTTCCACGAGTTATTGAGCAATGCGCAGCAACAATAAATATTAAGTGTTTGGATTTCTTGTCCCTTTTGACAAAATGACCTATGACACAATTTACACAATTTATGTGAAGAACGAATACCCGAAATAATTACATTCTAAAACTTTTTTTAGACTCACCCTGCCGCCTTTAGCCAAAACTTCAATGAAAATATGTAAGTGAATACCATGAAGGCGACCATTAAATGCAACACGCAAACTCGAACAATGTTAAATGTTTCAAATAAAAGAGAAATCATAAAAACGCTGCTTGTTTTCCATGTTTCCGGAAAAGCCGAGTACAGAAAATTCGGATTGTTACGATTCAACGGAAAGGCAAACGGAAAAAAAATTGAAAACAATGTACAAACGAATTCAATTGCTCTGAGTCCTTTTTGTCTGAAGTTGTCGTCATCAAATTGCTTCCCAAAGTAGAGCAACCCTGCAAAAAATTCAATTGCTTAATGTCCACTAGGTTTTTTTTAAACATACTTAACCTCTAACATGTCACAATTTATTTCAAATTTCAGAATGACTATACCGGATGATTTATTAAACTGTCGAATATGATTGAACCAGACGCACCACCCTTCTCCATGAACAATTGAATGCCATTGGATCATCGTTAGAATATATTGACAAATCATAAAGTATATATGTACTAAAACGTCACCAACAATATTGCTGCCATGTGCTTCATAGTCATAACCAAACCCAGGAAGAAGTCTAATTAGCTGGAATAGGGTATATAGTGTGGAAATAAACATGTTAATTAGACAAATAGTCTTTTTTAGTCGTGATTGTGTTGGCAAAAGCAGCCTGTTCTCATTGTCCCAATCAAGTGGAAGTGATAATGAAAATGATGATGCTATGTTAACCCACTTTTCAACAATTCGGAGTTCCAAAGCAGAAAGCATAGCTTGAGCTTAATATAAAACGAGACTTCTTCAAACAGTTCCGTTTATATTGTGGCTTTAATTGATCACGACGGTGATGGACAAAATTAAAATCAATTTAACGTTTGTTGCACTGTGACAGCTTAATTGTTTCTTATCTATTTGAAATTTCTGTTAAATACACCTCTGTCACCAATCTCTGAATAATTTACATTCGTCGACCTGTCAATGAACATTTTATGTTGAAATAAGACTATGTTTAAATGTCTACTATAGTAATGCCTGTAACCTGCTTGCGCAAATCGAAACGAAATGCTGAATTTCTCCACTGCAGCAAAGTATATACAGATATGCGGGATTGCCACGCAGTAATGTTAATTAATCGTGTATACTTAGGAATTCTTACACTTGATCACGATTTGCTGCCAGTTATGTAGAGCAGCTCTCAGAATCTTGAAATACGTTCTGCATACCCACTTCAAATTGTTTTGTGCAGCGTCTACTTGTATAAGTAGTATAACTTTTCTTACACAAATTACCATAATTTTTATGATATTTATATATGTCAGCCTGAAATAACCAAGCTATGACCAAATTACAATTTGACCAAAAATCTTACCTGACTTTGAACAAGCCTAACCAATTTTGAATAAAGAATTTTTAAACTAGTTCCCTGTAAAAACACCTAATAATTTTATTGTGTCAACAAACTGGCTCAAAATCAAATAGTCGCTATTTTATTGCCCAATGTTTTGAAAAACAAAAATTGTCTCCCTTATTTCTCCTGCGTCCCTTATTACCCCGTTTTACGTACTTTAGAAATTATGAAGTAAAGGAATTGCCGATGAATTTGTAATTACACAAAGTTTGTTTATAAAACACGTCAATTCAGTCATAAGTAACATATGCAAGTATATACTAACATTTGTCCTCGAGAAATAAAGTACAATAATTTTTTTAATCCACTTAATATCTGGAAACACCGTCTCCTCTCTATTTATATTGATTTTAAATTTCAACCAATTGTTTAGAACGGTATTGTTAACGGCACTTTGAGTTTATCAATGGTATGATTTAGCAACATAGAGATATGTTCTATTTGACAGCTCTCAAGCGGTTCTGATTCACTTTGAGGGAACTTTGCTAGATTATATGATCAAAGTAGGTTTTCCAACTGTGTGTACTTTACCACCCAGTCTCCCTACGTTAAAATGATATATCCACTTCAAACATCAAGCTCCAACGTTAGTAGTACTGCTTACACATCTCTAAATACACACTCCTCACCAGCTCACTCTAATGTAAAACATAAAAACTACTTATTTTAGACAATAATGATGAATATACACAAAGAAAAATGTAATTAAAGAAATAAATGTAAAGATAAGGTATGCAATATGTCAAGGTGGCATTCACTTTAGGCATCACTTATAATGACATTTTAGAAACAAATGTTCGGTTTTCGATATTGCATACCTCAAGTCAACAGTATGCCGTATTGTACAAAAAATATTCTGAATTAACAAACAAATTATAGTTTTTTTGCTAGTGATACTTGCCTGCATTTTATTGTAAGCGGAATAATTCGACAAATATCCGATCCCAATATTTGAAGTAAAATATTTTTTTTGGTTTGCATGCATCAGAGTTACCATTTTGGTAATTTATTTACAATTTTCACTAAAGGGTAAACTAAATATTATAGTATTGCTTGCAGTAAAATTCACATAAAATTGCATATGCACATATTACTTTTTGAAAATACTTAAAACGAAAGAAGGGCGTAAGCCGTTAAGTTCATCATGAATCCAATAACAATCAGTTTTGTTTTGCGCTCAAAGTAAAATATAAATGCTTTACATTGAATCGGTTTACAACCCTCAATCCGTTTACGTAAATATTTGCTTTTGTTTGAGTTAGCCGATATTGCACTTTCAAACTTAACTTTTAAGTCTTTAGAAGCTTCGTAAATTCCCGCCATTGCAGCTGTAACAACCATATCTTCCAAAGTGCATGAAACTATCATAGCAGGGTTCAGGATATAAATGGCAAACTTCAATTCTGAGTAGAGCCGTAGAGTTGCATAAATTGCACAAACGGAGCAAATTTGAATTATTATTTTGTTCGAACCAAAAATCCCACTCAAGAATAGATTCCAAGTATTGTTGAGTAAAGCACAAGAAGAATAAATTTTAAGAGCATCTTTTTCTTTCCCAAGTTTACAAAACGCTCTGTAATGATAAAGCATTTTGAAAATGATTTCAAAATATACAAAAATTAATTTTGTTTGCTCACCCTGCAGTTTTGAGCCAAAATTTTAAAGAAAAGATATGCGTGAAGGCAATAAACGCTACCAATAGGTGCAGCAAACACATGCGTGCAATGTTGAACTTTTCCAGAACAATAAAAATCAGAAAAACATTATTTGTCTTCCACGGTTCGGGTAGAGCGGAAAATAGAAAATTTGGATTATTTCTATTCAGAGGAAAAGTCAACGGAAAAAGTATTGCAAAGTAGGCGCAAATGTTTTGTTTAACTTTTAAACCCCTTTCTCGTATACTTCCTTGAGTATTTATTTTTCCAAAGTACAGGTATCCTAGAAATATAATTTTGAATATTTAAAAATTCTAACGAAATGTAAAATTTTCTTATTTCTAAAGGATAAAATTTTGGAAAAATTTTTACCAGCAGTTTTATTAAATTCCTGAATCTGATTGAACCATAGGCACCAGCCTTCACTGTGAGCAATTGAATGGTACTGAGTCAGTGTCAGAAGGTATTGACATATAATAAAATATACATGCACGAGAACGTCGCCTGCAATATTTCTACCATGCGTTTCATAGTTGTAGCCAAATCCCGGAAGGAGTCTCAACAATTGAAAGGCAGAGTAGAAAGCAGAAAAACCAAAGTTAACTATGGAAAGAAAGTGCTTGAAGCGAGATTTTGTTGGTAGTAAAAGCTTGGTTTTTTTATTCCAGTCAAGTGGCACAGAATACGTATATGTTGATCCAATATTAACCCATTTCTCAACAATTTCTACTTCAACTGCTGATAGCATTACTTTTAAGCTTCAGAAATGGCTTTGGGTGCAACGTTAAACTTAACTGTAAATGGCTGTGCTAAAGGTAAGGTTAAGTATAAGGGAAGTATGATAAATTATCTGTTTTTGAGATTCTAGAAGTTAATCATGAATAATTATCTGTTTAAGACTCTCTTATCAGGAATTCTGTCAAATTCAAGAATGATAAGTGGGCCTGCAATAGTCTGGACAAGAAAATTGGCATGCATAGCAACACTGCTGCAATGCGTATTTTTGTACTCTTAAAATATTTTTTATTGCTGCAACCATAACAACAGCGTTTTTCCTTGAAATCTTTATTAAGGATATGATGGCTCCATTAAAAAAAGTTTAGCTGTCAAAATTTAATGATAATATCATTCTTACTAAAATGAATCTAAAAGACATCAAAATAACGCATAAATTGTAAGAATTCTTACAGCCAGCATTAAAACAGACAAAATTTCCATATATTTTAAAGTGAAAATAAAGCTATAAATAGGGAATGTTTCACAAAATTCAAGATAAGCTAGGTAAATTTTTTAAAAGTATACCTAATACTTATACACAATATACAGTTTCCTAAGTAAAACGATACACCCCAAATGAGTCGTTACTTGAGATTTTTGAGATTTTTTGCCTTCTAGTATCGATTCCATATTTTTCTTACTAATTCCCCTCTATGGTTTTAGCATAAAATTACGGTAATTATTATTACGGTGTATCGTTTTAAATGGGAAACACTGTATTTCAAATTAAATTACTCTTATACACTTTACTACATGTTATCAAATGAAAAGGCTGAAAAACAGTTAGTAGGAGTCAAAAGTTGTGTGATTGAAGTGTCTTTGCTGTTGCTTGAGTTTGTTTGTGTGTTAACGCATAATTTCAAATGACCTTTTAAGACAGGTGCTTCTTGGAAAGCTATGGAGAATTTGCACTTGCACGACATTTTGTTTGGCTTGCTGTATTTTGTTACGTTGCAAGCTTCATGGTTTTCATCATCTATATATCATATAGCAACAATTAGAAACCAAGTTGGCTGTGCAAATTGTATTGTATGTGGTTATGAATACCTGAATCTGGATACAAATGTGCAATTTCCTTTTTAATTTGTTCATGAATAGCTTCTTTTGACATTGAGATTGATTCCTCATTGCCGCACGTATCTATTTGAGCCATAAAATCGTTAAAGAATATTCACGTAAAACAAAACAAAGCACTGTGTAATTTTTGGAGCAAGATAATTTTACGGAACGGTATCTTGCTAACAGTGACTTTTGAATTAAATTAATAATACTCTGTATTCTTTTGCACAATTTAAATTTATAAAATAATTGTTAAGAACTACAATATTTCTTACATTTCTGAGTTTGCGGTTCGATTTCGGAAGGTTTTGTTTGCGATTCGTTCGTGGAATAAGATTTAGTTTCTTCTTCTTCAAAAAAAATGAGAGCTCCAATAATGCCTTCTAAATCACCTTTAAAAGTAATCAAAGCTATTTAGTAAATTGTAACAACAATTGATAAAGTATCTCAATTTACCCATTTCGAAACTGTAAACAATTGGAAGGTTGTGCGGCAACTGAATCGTGTTTTCCAATCCGAAAGCACACTAGATGTTTAGTGTATTTCGAATGGCGGACAGCGACAAAAATATGCAAATTTTTAATCCGTCTGTCATTTTAAGGTTTTGCAAGTTACTACTTTTGTAGTACAATGCATGGTCTCTATTTACTAGTTGGCCAAGTTTTTTGTTATGGCGGTTTTTAGGATAGTGGCTTTACTTCACGAGTTGTAGTGATTGAATGAAACCGCTTTAGTCGTACGAAAACCGGATGGCTTTGACGCAAGTTCCAACGTGTAGAGCAAACGAAGTTAAAATATGTAGAAATATGATTTTGATTATATTTAATGATTTTTTTTGCCTCAGCAGCTCAACATGAGCAAATTTTATTTGAAACGTTCAATTCAATTCATCCTGCGGAAGTTCAAAGCAGATTATTATTAATGTCATGTAAGGATTAATAAAGTTACATATATTAATTATCTATTGTTTAATGACTGAACCTCACTCCCTTATATATTGTTAGACTTGTGATAGTAAAACTTAATTAAAATTATTGACACAATTTTTAAATTATTGGTTATGTTTAGTTTATACGTGAACGACGCCGTTGATTCCTAAAACAAACTCTAAAACTATAAAATCTTCAAACACAGGATGCGGATCAAAAAATTGAACGAAATGGGTAATGTTCACATGTTATAATTATCATGATCATCCTTGAGTTACGAGTATTGTTATATTTAATCTTAATGTAACACATAGTTAATAAATAAAATGCAAACATTACACAAATACATTAACTTCATGCGCTATTAAACAAATTATTTAATTATACTTTTGACTAATAGAATTTTAAAAATAACACAAAATTATGACTTTTTGCTGA
>VYYI01001526.1:0-19049 GCA_021029175.1 Bilobella aurantiaca
GATGCCGTTGTGTTCAAATTGGGTAAGCGGACGAAATTGGATAGTTTTTGCGTACGAAGTATCTCTGTCAGCGATATCTAATTCAATCCAATTAAATTCCTTCATTTTTTACAGTTAGAAGCACCGGGGACTTGCACAATGAAAATATTGGATTTCATCCGGTCATGTGCCACCAGATATTTGGAGATGGGTGAGCAATAGCTACAAAGAGATTGACCGTAGACCGAAGTTGTAAATAAATGTAATACTTCTTTTGTTCTCTTGCAGTGAGACTATCTTTGGCTATGAGAATCTAGAAATTCAACTCTATTTTGCTGCTGGGAGCTTGAAACCATTTATTGGAATCAAATATTCTAGGAAGGTCAATGCAGCGTTGTGTGATGGTATAGAGGTAAATTTTTTTTTGCCTGAACGTCGAACATAAAATAATAAGTTTTGATTATATTTGTTACGTGACTATAAACAGGCGGACAATGTGGTGCAACAACTGATGAGTGTCATACCTTCTGACTTTACTTCGAATCTCGACGACTTTAGCTCTCAGATTGAAACTGAAGCCGGATCGTTTCGTCCACATGGAGAATTGATTCATTCATTTAAAAAATCGTGGACCCCAAGAGCTTTTGACGGTTCTAAGAGTAAATACTCCAGTAATGGACATTCCAGTCTGGAGAAAACTTACGAAATTTTTGTTTGTGATGGAACCATCCCAAAATTTGTGGAATACCACCATAGAATGGAGTCCTTTATTCTTTGGTTCATTGACGCTGCCTCAATGCTCGATGCCTCTGATACGCGATGGAAATTCCACATTTTGTAATAACCAATTACCAATTTTTTTAAACAGTTTTTTTTTCTGGCCAAGATCAACCTAAATTTGGTGAATTCATTTTGTAAGGTTTGAAAAATATAAAACGTCCGATGGGAATAAATGCTATGCCTTTGTGGGCTACGCTTCCGTGTATGAATTCTACCACTACCCCGATAAGATCCGGCCAAGAGTTGCTCAGATGCTAATTCTACCACCATTTCAAAAACAGGGCTTAGCTGTTGAGCTCCTTTCTACCATTTACAATCGATATCGAACAGATCCCAAAGCAGTGGAAATCACAGGTAAGGTGATTTAATTTGATTCGTTTGTACTTAAGATTGACGCTCAACGTATATTCTAAACTAATTGTATTCAATTGCAGTTGAAGATCCTTCTGATGACTTTGAAGTACTTCGAGATTTTGTGGACTCGCGTGATTGTTTGGAACTCCCGTCATTTTCTGCCGAACAGCTTAAAGTTGGCTTCTCTTCGCAGATGGAGGCGGAGGCTAAGCAGAAGCTCAAAATGACCAAAGTAATACTGACTCATTTGCTCTAACTTTATATGCTAATTTTCCCAATATGTATTCCAGAGACAAGTGAAACGGATCTATGAGATTCTCCGACTTCGTAGTATTGATGTCAACAATTCAATAGAATTCGAAGCGTTCAGATCGGGTGTCAAACAGAGATTGAATATTCCATACAATGTAAGGAATGTACCTTGTTTGTACATTATATGCATACTTAGAATTAGTTATCTGAAGTAACCATTAATTATTATTATCTTGCGCTTGTGCTGTAGAAGCAAAATTCTGATATCAAACGAATGATGCGACGAAATTACAATCCCACCGAACTACAGAAAGTTGTGCAAGTTGATGATGCCACCCGTCATACAGAGTTGGAAAGCAATTTCCAAAACCTCTTGACTCACTACAAAATGATACTTCGCCGCCTCAATTCTTTTGGCCACTGAAAAGGCGGAAAACACCCTCTTCCCTTTGGATTTCGAATTGCAACTTGCAAGCCAGGTCACTGCCCTGATCATACCCACACTTTAAAAACACTGCTAAGCATTTAATTTTTCTTTCTTCATAATTTAATTTTCAGTTACTAAAATATAACGCAATTTGAGCGTGACATAAGTTTAGCGGTTCAATAAATTAGATTTTACAGTGGCTGAATTCATCATCGGCGTTTTCAAAATTAATTTTTACCGAAGCTTTCGTAGTTTTCCTCGTATTAGCCATTCAAACAGTTTTTAGTGATTTCTGTGGTAGCCTCATCAAGACTAGTTGAAGTTGAATTAATTTCTTGATGGACGTCAATGAGAACACGAGAAGCAAGTCGACACCAAGTGTTTAATTTCTTTATGCTTCCGCACTGTCAGAACTGCTATTGGCACGACCATCTACTCCTGGCGGAGGAGAGGGCGTAGACACTTCACTAATAAAAATTAGCTCAATTCAAGCGATCGAGTGATTTTTAAAATTTAATATAATACCCTGTAGGGTATTATATTATGTAATTTTGTATTTGTATTATACCTATTCAACTCTTCTATGTGAGTCAGAATATACGAGTTCAAAGCTGAAGCAGCAATACGATCGACTTCAGTTGAACTGAATGTCAAGTTGTACATATTTGGTAGTCCAACAGGACGGCTTGGGCCATGAGTGAAGGTTACCACGTGAGTTGGAGAAGTGCGCCTTACATTGGCAACCACGTCCACCTTGCTGTTTGGCAAAACACACGGTGCGTAGAGCTGGAAAACCATAGTTTGACTTACAAAAAATGTGGGTAGTCTAGCACCATGAAAGCAAATTAGATTGTGAGGAAAACCACAATTAGAATTAAATAGTTTCCATGCACTTACCAAACGCTTCTTGAAGAATCGATTCGTCCTGGCCTCCAGCCTCTCTACTGTTATTTGAACCGTCAGTTCCCCAGTGTCGGCGTCATTGACGCACTTAACTCTGAACAGTTCGTTTTCTTTTCTCTCGTAATCGGTTTCGTCTATGACCAAACGGCTGAAGGATGCTGCAGTTGCCATCACTGTTGACTTAGAATCTCGCCTTCGAAGACACAGCTTCTGAAAGCATTCCAGAGTCTCTCTGGGGATGTTGTTGAAGTAGGCAGGCTCTGGCCTCGGCACCGTGTCCAGCAACCTCGAACTCATGCTCATTAAATTATCGATAATTTAACTGAAGTAAAGAAGTTGAGACGCTTTTGATGAAGACAATGAAGTGACGCAGCCGTTGTTGACGTCTCGCTTCGCTGGGCACGGGACTCATTCCCGCACTCAAGAATGCGACGTCTCATCACTCCTCCCGAGCCCTCTTGACAAGAAATGAATAACAATAACCACATCTTCTGCCCAGTTATTCGGAAACTAATTTAATTCCATTTTCAGTACTAAAATATAAAGTAACGTAAGCTTATACCGGTTCAATAAATAGAGCTTACATTGGCTAAGAATTAAAATGCTTGTTCAAAATTAAACATTACATCTACAGCAGCTTTTTATTATTTTTTTTTTCGTCAAGTCAGCCATTCAAACAGTTTAGTGATTTCTGTGGCCGTCTCGCCAAGACTAGCTGAAGTTAAATTCGTAACCATTGCTACTACGATGCCCTTGACAGGTCCTTCAGCTGGTGGAGGGGAAATCAGAACGTTGTCACTGACGACAAATGACACTTTTTCATCAGTTTCGTCTTGTCCAAAACGAAAGTCTTTCGGAAATGTAATTAGAAGAACTGAGGAGCCACCTATGGCACCCCCACTGTGTCCTACCGACTTCAGTTGACGTGAACTACAGAAGAAGCACTTTTGCATGGGATCCTTCACGCTGAAACCGAGGCCATACAGGGAATTCGCACGAGTAGCCGTTCTTGGATCTCCCTTCCACATTGCTTCAACCACTTCAGTATTTAGAAAGCTCTTGGTTACTGGCGCTGTTGCAGATGATTCTAACTTGGGAGTTTGGTTGAGTTGCGCTGGATACGGATTCTGGTAGGAAGAAAGCATGATGTTACCAAATTGAACGATGTCACCAACTGTTGACAAGAATCCCCCGCCAGCCCACTTATAGGATAGGTCCACATAAGGACAGTTTTGAATCTTCCCTTTAACCAGCATGTATGGGCTGAAAAAATAACAAATTGGATTTAATGATTCGCTCATGGAAAAAGATAAATATTTTTTATCTTCAAGGTAAATTATTATTTGCTTACTAACGATGCTCTATGGTAAATGATTGGTTCTGGCTCATCTAGGTAAGTATTCTTGAGTCCCCAGATTCTGAACATGTGCTTGGCATACTGTGGAAATGGTTTTCCAGACAAGTTTTCCAAAATGGCAGAAACAAGTGTCCACGCATGTGAAGAGTATAAGTACTTGGTTCCTAGGAAAGTATATTGTAAAGATTTTCTGATTAATTCGTGTAATAAAGCACACACAATAACCGTCTTGACAATGACATCATACCAGGTTCATGGAGCAATTGATCATCTTGGAAGATATGTAACGCCTTTTCGACGGTTTCGAACCTCTCTTTGATAAAATATTCCTTGAGCGTCATTTCATCGATCCCTTCTCCAGGTTGCTTTGCTTCAAGCTCTTCCTTTGTCGAATAATGCCGAATTCCTGAGAGATGTGATAGTAAGTCGCGAGTTGTAATGACCACCTTTAAAATTAAATCAATTTTCATGATTTTTGGAGGAGCGATTAGCAGCTTTGCTCAAGCCTCCTAACTAACCTCTTTTCCATTAACCTCTTTCTTGGGAAACTTTGACATATACGTCTGAATCGGAAGGTCAATGTCAATGTCTCCATTTTGAATGAATAGCCCAAGCATTCCCATAGTCATTGACTTGCTGATGCTTGCAATTCGGACCACCGTTTCGGGTAGCATTTTAACTTCATGCTCCAAATTAGCATAACCGAATCCTTAATTTAAGAAACAACGTCATCAAATTAATTTTACTATTCTAGTCATTATTATCATCACCTTGGGTCCATTGTGTAACCCCATTGACACTGACAGCAACTGAAAGACCAGGTAGTGCAAATCTACATTTAACCTTTTCGCAGAGTTCTTCTGCTTTACGAATAGACTCCGCCAAGCGTTTTGACTGCGACTCCTCTTGTAACTGACGATAATCTATCTGTTGCACGTACAACGGAGAGCAAAGTTTCGCCTCTTTCGACGACATCGAGTTGACATGCGAATGACCTTTGACCTCATCTCGCTGCCGGTTCCATTGACTATGGGAGTATGTCACCAGAGCCCCGCCTAGGCATCCGGATCCAATGCAACCGAAGACTGCCGCTGACGCAACTTTCCAGTATTTCCCATTCTGCCACAAAAAAAAAACATATTGCCTTAAATGATTTTAATTGATAAGGCTCAAATAATACACGGTACATAAAAATACATAATAATTACATGATTTAAATATAATTGTAATATGTATAATTAAGCAAGCATAAATATGATACTAATATTTATTATAAGGTAAAGTGTATCGTCTCCTCGTCCTCACCCACCGATGCCATTTTCAAGTAGAGGAGCAACTAACGAGAACTTGTCCGTCCACTCCGAAATGTCAATTTACTAAATTACTGGACTTATTAGGTGTTAATTATAATTAATTAAGTTATTCATTGTTTGATACAGTGATAGAAGATTGAATGGAACAAAATGAGTGAAATGATAGTGAGTCAGCTGTTGAGTGTTGGGTAACCGAACCTTGGGCACGGGACTCATTCCCGCACTCAACTATGCGACATATCTCATTCATCACTCTCTCAAGCTCTCTTGACAGGAAGGGACATTCAACAAGAACCTCACCTCAGCTGTCCAATTAATCACAACTTAATTAGTTTGTCACGTTACTAATACCGCAGCAGCTGGTTCAAAGTATGAAGAATTCTCTTCCGTACTTCGTCTGTGGGAAGGTGGTGCAAGGATTCGGACGTGGGTCCAAGAGCCTCGGCACTCCAACAGCCAACTTCGAGCAATGTGTCATTAATCAGCTGCCCAGTGACCTCGGGACAGGAATTTATTTTGGATGGGCTCAGGTCAACAATCGGCCCATCTACCCCATGGTCACGTCACTAGGATGGAACCCCTACTTTGGGAACAACACCAAGTCAATGGTAATTCACAAATTAATTAATATGGAAAGTTATGTTTAAAAAGGAACGGAAGTGGAAATACGATAATAGCATGGAAGAGATAAATTATCTATAACTTCTATCTAAGAATAATTGCCTACCATAATTTGGTTTTGCAGGAAACCCACATCATGCATGAATTTGCAGAGGATTTCTATGGTGCTGAGCTTAAGATCTGTCTCGCTGGATACCTTCGCGAGGAGAAGAATTTCCAGTCTATTGGTTAGTGAAATTAATTGAGCCGATAGAGACCTAATGAATTTTCTACATACTTTGTAGATATTTTGACCTTTTCAACTTTCAGATGACCTCAAGGTGGCGATTCAGAAAGATATTGACGAGGCCAAAAGAAAGTTGACCCTGGAAGAGTACCAGACTCTGACCAAGAATTCCTTCTTTTCCAATCCAGAAAAGAATCTCAAAGAGAACGTTCCTTCCTCCAGTGATTTCATTTCCACCAAGGCTTAGATTTAGAATCCGGGGCAGCGCTTTTCATCTTACCTAAACCCCTTCTCCGTCTCCGTCAAAAACTGCTTCGTATTTTATGCTCAGCACTAGCAGTGTCTACAGCTGGATAATAGAAAACCAACCAATTCGCTCGCAGTATCGTAATTGTTCAATAGTAATTACAAACCCGTAACGCTGTCATAATTTAGTTTTATAAAAACCTATTTTCGCATTTTTAACGTGCTCAACTTGTGTGATAGATTTTTTTTTGTCAAAGTGCAAGAACTGGATAACCTGATGTTACCGCAAAATAAACGGGAACATCACAAATAATGACATTTGAAGTCATCGTATAACAAATTAGGAGACGGGCAGAGTTGGCCAATTAAGTCGGCCTTAGTTGATTCTTAAAACTGGATTTATTTAACGATATTTCTGAAGCACTAAACCTTGGACAACAGAGAAAGGTTTAAGAAAGGACGAATGGTGGTACGGGTAATGCATAATTTCTTTTCTTGCCCTTATACACACGGGCCGCTTTTCGAGGGCGCAAGTGAGGTGGACCAAGATCGTCCGTGAAAACTGGTGGAATCATCTTAGGGAGGTTTTCTTGGAGTACTTTGTCTTCTGGAAAAATAGTTTCAACTGGGAACTTCCAATGGTCCCTCAAAGGTGACAGGCGTTTCTCCATCTTTGTTGTCCAGTGATGAAGTCTGCATCGAACTGGAACGACTTCCTTGTTATTGATCTGTTACGATATTTAGCAATTACTAGAACCCAATAAGAGGCTGTGCAACGCTGATGTTAAATCAGGCTCAGGCTCACCGTGACATCTATAATGAACTCTTTGTTTTCCAGTTCCATGTCCGGGCCATTGATGGTATCTTTGGGCATAGTGAAAGTACCATCGGGGACCTCGACCTGAGCCTTTCGAAAGGCAGAACGAATGTGCCATGGTTCAAGTGTCCAGGGCTCATGAGCGTTCATACTGATATTTAGAACAAACTTAGAGAGTCGATTAACCGTCTGAGAAATGAAATTTTTTTAATAAAAGCCGATCCCGGAAAATGTTGAATGCTGGTTTAAGATCTTACGGTCGCAGCGTGTAGAGAACTGTAGGAGTCTTCTGTTCGCACAACCCCGGCAGCTGCGATATTTTCCGGCGTATTGTAAACAGCTGATTTGGTTAGAAGAAGAAATCGAGCAACATTCTCCTTGATGGTAACAACATCTCCAGGCATCCCAACATCTAGTTAAAATTGAATGTACCTAGGAAACATTTCATTACACTAATCGGATGCTAGAATACATTACTACATACCCTCGACGTATTTTCTCAGCAGAACTGACTTGAATGTCGGCTCAAGCTTATTTGTTTCCACTTCCTCATAGACGAAATGCCTTCTTCGTAGACTCGGCGCACGCCTAGCTGATGGCAACGGCGCTGGTGTTACGCGTTTTAAAACATAAGTTGTCTAAAATTAAAGAAATTGAAAATGCAAAGTTAAGTTATCACAATTTTCTACAGACCAAAAGCGATGTACTGTACTCCTTACTCTCAATTGTTGAAAAAATTCAGAGTTCCTTATAAACGGTTTCGTCAGGCGCAGCCACATTCCGATTCCGCTTTCGTACTCCCTTGGAGTCCCTTCAGTACTTTTCTAACCAACTCAACAATGCGTCCTAACAAATAATTAATAAGTAACCTGTAAATGATAAGCAAAGTCAATTACTTCTTAAAAAAGAAAGAAAAATAGGTTACATTTAATGTAAGTCATTCACGCCATAACCAATTAATGATTTCCCATTAGCGTCAGTTCGTTCGTACCGTCGGAATGCAAGATGTAAGATGCCAACACATTAATCCTATCGCAATTTAGGTAATCGAAACAAAATCAATTAATTCACTAATTATAAAATTGAGAAAGAGACAATAACAAAACCTACTCTTGTCTCTTTTTTAAAAAAATCGGATTTGAACATTGAACACACTGTAAATAAAATAAGTTGTTTGAAGTCAACTTTCGCGGTATTGAAGTTATTTGAAAAGGAGGGATTATTTTGGTCTTACTAAAAGCTACCAGTCAAAATTGTTCGCCAAGCGTTGAAAAAGGGTATTGACAGATTCTTACAACCCATTGATTCGACTAACTTTATTAATTGAATAATACGCACTAATAATAAATAACACTTCAGTTAAATTTGAATCAATTTGAGCTTCCATTGCTTGTAAAACTCAAAAGTGACACTTTTAATTTTAATTTGTTTTCCCATATGCCCATCTGTGTTTGCATCATTGTCCGCTCCCGCCTGCAACAAAACAACGGAAACAAAAACATTTAATTTACAAAAGTGGTTTGAAAATGCTTAAGGGCTATAATCAACTGCTACCTAACCTAAATTGAACAGGTAAGTAATTACTAATTAATTAATTAACTACGGTAAATGTCACGGGATGAGAGGATAAGGTTCCAGCTCAAGAGAGTGCTGTACCAGCTCTACTTGAGCGTGAAGGCACTGGCGAAGTTGCTGAAAACGTTTTGTATCTCCCCTTCCTTGTCTTGGCGTCCACCATTTGTTGCGATCGAAGCTTAATGGAGCTCCTGCTGGCCGCTTCCTCGTCTTCGCTCGATTCGCTTCTCCTAGAGAATGATGTCCCACCGCTGATGCTGGCTGTGTCACGGTCCCTGTCAGCCGAAGAACGACCTCGTGAAGCTGGCCTTGGGAATGGGGACAGTGACCGCCGGTCGATTCCCCGGGTACTCGAAATGGACGGCCTCCGAGAACGAATTCCCAAAAGGCCACCTCCAGCGCTTGCAGCGTTATCCAATAGGTTGAGCTCGGCAGAGGAACCGTAGCTGAATGTTGGCAGTATCGAGTCGCTCTCGGGAGAAAGAGTCGGACTACTTGGGAAAATGAAGATGTTTTCTGCTTCTACATCTTGTTCTAAGAGCCTTGATTCTGCTTTTTCGAAGATAGTTTTTAGATAGACGTTAACTTGTTCTCCAATCGTCAATTGCTGTAGTCGGACGTTTTCCAGTTGTACCGGAATCGTGCTACGCGAGCACAATTTGCTCAACTTCTTGATTGCTGCCTCTAAAATTTGGTTAAGGTCATCAATTTTCTTCTCCGAGTCAATTTTCCTGGCTTCGGTAGCTGCAATCACGTCATTGAGCTCAGTAATTTGAGAGTCAAGCATTTCTCGCTTGATTCCTCCACTGAACTGAAGTTGTGTCAATTTGTCTTCGAGAAATCGTATCCTCAATTTCTCTTTCCGTACCTTGGATTTGAGATCACTCTCCGTTCGATTCAATTCTTCGGCATGATTCCTCTGTTCCTCAAATCGGGTTACAATGGTCAGTGGATCAGTTTCACCAGTCATGCTTGCTAGTTTATCATATATTTGTTCAATAATTTGATCGCTTTTGACCTCTTCCAGCCCTGCGACGCTGCCAAAAAAGTAGAGGCCATCGGCAAGGGAAGAGTCACGGTGTGCCATGTGGAACTTGGGATAACTTAGCTTGTTTCCAATTTCCTCCATTCGTTCTCGTATAATTTGTAATTTGTGTCTGGCCTCCAATAGTTTTTCTTCTCGATCGTTGAATTCGTTCATCGTCTCTTCTTCTACCTAATTTAGACCAAACAATTTTCGAACTGTGATATTTCTATTATACGGTATTTTAAAGGAAAATCTCACCTCTGCTAATTTGATCCTTGCAGCTTTGCGTGCTTTCAGAGCTCCAGTTAACGCTTCACGCAGTTTCATTCCCTCTTTTTGTTGTGTCAAAATAGCTTGTTCTAGCTCTCGAATTTGGTTTCCTTTGGAATAATTCTCTAGTTTGAGAGTTTCTAGCATTATTTTGTATTTGGCTTGAATGTTTTCTGCTTCCGTAATACGCATTTCCATTAGAGCGCTACCATTTTCGGCTTCTCGTAATTCCTTTAACCTATAATAAAATTAGTTTTATGTCACGAAAAAAAGAGAAAATGTAATTGCAAAATAATTTACATGGGCTGTAGATTTTTGTTACTGCCACAAAGCGCTGCCTCCAGCGTTTTTTCTTCCTTCAAAAGTTTCTTTAAGTGAAATTTCATGGTTTTCTTTTGGTAGTTGACTAAATTTAGCTTATTTGTTGCATCTCCAATGAGTGATTCTAAGATTTCGTGACTTTCTTCATAGGACTTTTCTCGGAAGGCGTGAACCTTCTTGTCTCGAGCCTTTAAATTGGCAGCCACAACGCTGCAAAAGTCACCGCTCGCCTTCCTAGCGATTTCCACTTTTTTCTTTGTGTCCAAATTCTGTCGTCGTAGCTCTTCAATCTTGTATTCTTTACACTTGAGCTCCTCTTCATTGCTCTCATAATTCGCCCTTCGTTCACCTTCCACTAACTTAATTCGTCGCTTGACACAAGCGATTTCAGAGTAAATTGCCCTTGACTCGTTACCGTAAATATTATCCAGCGATTTTGATCTAGGCTTCAACGCCATATTCACTATTTAGCTGGAGTAATATTCTTCGAACCACAATGTAACAACTCAATACTCGCACTAATACAAATAATTTTCGGGGGGAAAATGTTTACGAACTAATTTAATGCTTCAATGGTATTAAAAAACAAGATTTGACTAGGGTAAAAGCGCTTCTACTCTGTACAGGCATTTGCATGAAATGCAATTTTTTCTTTTGTTTTATCAATATTTGGTTTTGCTGGATTTGGTCGAAGACGATTTATTACAGCTCGCTTGTTCAATACCAGAAATAAGTGAAAATTATTTGGTAGGATCAAAGACTTGCCTAATTTTGGAAATAACATTGAAACATCCAAACGATTTTGTTTCTCCTGGGGCTGGAATTTTGAATTTTTAAAGAATTGGAACATTTTGTTTTATGTTTTCTTTTCTTTTTCAGGTGCATGCATGCCATTTAGTAAAAGATGGGTGGATTTAAGCGTTCTGTAGCAAAATCTACTACTGATGTAAAAGAGACCAAGAAACCAAAGCGCGAAACCGCTGGAAGTAGCCGCGGAAACACTACCAGAGGCAGAGGTCCAGCGGCGCGACTTCCGGCCGCTGCAAAGCGCGGTCAAAAACGCAAAAGTACAAACGCTGAAGGAGAGGATGAGGAAGAAGAAATTCGCCCTTCACAGCGTCACGTACTTTATGAAGAAGATGAAGAGGATGACATTTTGGGAGAATATCGAGAACCTGGTGGAACGCTCATTGGAGACATATGGATTCCACCAAAGTACTTAATTTTTATTTTTTTGGAATTTAAGCTAAAATCTTCCTATTTTCGTTCCAGAGCCGTTCAAAAGGAGCATGAATTGAAGGGTGAGAGGCTCATCATTGAAAAGCTCGTTTGTGAAAATTTCAAGAGCTACGGAGGCCTTAAGGAAATGGGTCCTTTTCACAAGAGTTTTTCAGCTGTCGTGGGTCCAAACGGTAATTTACAAAATGAATTAATTCAAATATTAACGAAATCAGATTGATTAAAATAAGCAAATAATGCAACTACATTTACTTCGAATTATTTGATTGAACTTTTAGGAAATGGCAAGAGCAACATCATTGACGCCCTTCTATTTGTCTTTGGCTACCGATCAACGAAGATTCGCTGCAAGAAGATGTCTCTCCTGATTCACAAGTCTGAACTTCTGGCAAACGTTCAGAGCTGTTCTGTCGCCGTTCACTTCGTCAAGATTCTCGATGAGGGGGACGAGGACAAGATGGCCGTGGTTCCGGACTCGAAGATTGTTGTGATGCGCACTGTGGACAAGAACAATAGCTCCGTCTACCGACTCGACGGTCGCGTTGCCCAATTTCACGAAGTCGCTGAATTTCTTAAGCTCAATGGCGTCGATATAGTTCACAATCGCTTTCTGATTTTACAAGGAGAAGTCGAGTCTATTTCACAATTGCCGCCAAAGAGAAAGAATCAGCACGATAGTGGCCTCCTAGAATTTTTGGAGGAAGTTATTGGAACCAAGCGCTATGCAAAATGTCTCAATCAATTAGAAGAACAAGTGGATAAGCTCAATTTCAATCGAGAGGCTAAGCTTCTTTCGGTTGATATCGTAGAAAAGGAACTCCTAGCCCTTAAGGGCCCTGTTTCTAAAGCCAAAGAATACCTTCGTGAACAAAATACGATTACTAGAACAAAACATCAGTTGTGTCAAATTCAAATCGCTGCAGTCCAGACCGAAGTGTCAGAAGCAGAGACAGAGAAAAAGGAAGCCGAGGATCGTGTTGCTGGGATCGATAAGGAATTGGGTGAAATCAAGGCACAGAATGCTGAGGGTGAGAAAAAGTTCCAGGAAAAAGAGAAGCGGGTCAAGAGTGTTGAGCAAGATGGACACAAAATGCAGAAGATCATTGCTGCCACTGAAGCTCAATTTTCAAAAGTTAAGGAACAAATTCAGAATGACAATACGAAAAGGAAGACGGCGATGAAGCAAATTACAACCAAGGAAAAGGAGTTAGAGATTTTAGAAGAAGTGCCTGTAAAGGCCGAAAAGGAGCTCAAAGTCCTTGGAAAGAGACGAGATGACTTGGATGGAGTAATTGCCAAGGAAGAAGAAACTGTCAAGAAGGAAATGGTGAAAATCGAATCAGAAGTGGAGAAACTTTCAAGCGAGAGTAAGGTTCTTACGAAAAATTTCGTAGAACTGAAGGCAGCGCGTGATTCAGCGAAAAAGCAAAGCGACAAACTGGAATCTGAGCTCAAAATTAGCCAAGGCAAAATCACAGCAGAAGAGCAGAAATTATCGACGTTCGGGACNCAAGGCAAAATCACAGCAGAAGAGCAGAAATTATCGACGTTCGGGACGGAGCTGGAAGAATTAAAGAATAAGTTAAAGGATAATGAAAAAAGTGCTCGTTCATCGCTTGGGAATAAATTAGGGCCACTCGAAAAGGAACTGGAAGAAAAGAAGCGCGAGCGAAACATCGTTTTGGAGGAGGAACGAAGGGCTGAACCTGAGCTGGAGGCTGCGAGAGGAGCTTACTCAGATGCTAGGCAAATGTTTCAAGAATCTCAAACAGACGACGTTATTTACAAGGCTTTTATAGAGGAGAAAGGGAAGGGAAGGCTAAACGGTAAATTGAAATCTAAACTGAAATTACACCTTTAAATTTTTTTTTATTATTTTAAATATTATAGTTATTATTATATTTGTAAATTATTTTAATTATTATATTGTTTTTAATATTATATTGTATTTTTGAAGGAGTTTATGGCCGTCTTCGTGATTTGGCTACAATTGATGAAAAGTACAACGTGGCGGCGACCGTTAGCACTGGAATGTGGGATCACTGGGTAGTTGACAATGAGGTTACTGGAGAGGAGGCCATCAATTTTTTGCGTCAAAAACATTTACCCTTCCAGAACTTTCAGTGTCTGAGCAAACTACAAAAGTACCTCCAATGGGCTCGACAGCCCTTCAAGGCCCCCAACCATTCGCATAGAATTTTTGACCTCATCAAGGTCAGCAAACCGGAAGTAGCATCAGCTTTCTACAAGGCACTTAGCAATACGCTCGTAGCAGAGAACCTTGACATCGGATCACAAATTGCCTACTCACCGCAAAACAGGAGTAAAGTAGCTACTTTGGCTGGAGAAATTATTGATCCTTCAGGTAAGTGCATGTCCTGGCTATATAATTTCTTGACTTTTGAAAATGAATCAAGATCAGCAATTAAGACTGTGAAACTGTGATCTATTTTGAGAAAGGTTTTCACTAGTTTGATTTATTTGTAAAACTCCCTAATTTAACCTAAAATACACTTTTTGGTATGTTTATATGGTTTAGGTGCAATGACTGGAGGAGGGCGACACAAAATTGTGGGAAAGATGAATGGTCGCATGGCTGCGCGTCTCGAACGCTCAATGTCGGAGCGTGAGTTTCAGGAAATCAAGGAAACTCTAAATGTCGCCACCAAAAAGTACAATGGCCTCTTTACAAAACGACAAGCTTTGGACACGGAAATTCAAACGTTAACGCTCAAAATACATGAAACTCAAGAGAAGATCAATTCCTCAAAAGCAGATCCTGATGCCATAAAGAAACGTATTCAACTCAAGGAGAAACAAATTTCAGATCAAGAGCAGAGAATCAAAGACTCGAGGTTAGATCCCGGTTTTCTCAAACAAAAGGAGCAGGAACTCGAAGCCGCTGCTGCAGAGTACGAAGAAGCAGTTGAGCCATGTGCTAAGGCTGAAGCCGCTGCAAAGAAAGTTGAGTCAAAGCTTAAGATTCTGCGTGGTGAAAAAACAAAGGAAATTCGAAAGAATTTGGACTTTTCTATTGAACAGCGTAGGAAAGTGGTTGAAGATTTTAGTAACTACACAATTGCTCTTAAGAACTTTGACGAAAATAGAGCGAAGTTAGTAGGAAGCTTAGAAAACTTGAAAAATGAAAAGCAGAGGCTGGAGACGGAGATGCGTGAATTGGAAGTGAAGAAGAATGAATTAACGGAGAAGGGTATTGAAGTAACTAAAGAACTGGAAACAATCAAGGAAGAATTAGACACTGGCAAGGCTGAGTTGCAGGCTCTCAAGAAATCCATGTCGGAATTTAATAAGAAGCGCACAGAGTTGGAAAATCGTCGGGGAAAAGAAGTGATTGATTTGGGAAATGTGGCTGGAAAGTACAAAGCGATTGTTGGAAAAGTGGACGGACTACGTCGGAAGATGGCAGAATTAAAGTTGGAGGAAATTCCGAATGAAAATATAGAACCATTGGCAGAATTAACGGAAGAAGAGTTTAAAAACTTTAATGCAGAAGAAATGGCAGAATCAATTGCTGAGATGAGCAATGAACTCAAGAAACAGAGCCCGAATCTCTTAATTCTTCAACAATACAAAGTCAAGGTACAAAAATTACACAGAGAATTAAAAGTGAAAAAAAATTTAAATAAGTTAGTTAAAATTAAATAAATACAATGAGTATAATTTAAAGTTTATTGTATATGTGTAAAATGTTTATTATTATTAAAGTTATTTTTATATCTCTGTTCCAGGTGGACGAATTCGTGAGCAAAGTATCTGTTTTGGATGAGATAACCACAGCAAGGGACAAGCATCGAAACGCTTATGTGTCCACTGTGCTGCAGCGTCTCACAGAATTTATGGCTGGTTTTGCTATAATTTCACTAAAACTGAAGGAAATGTTTCGCATGATCTCAATGGGCGGAGATGCAGAGTTGGATCTAGTGGACTCAACAGATCCTTATTCGCTGGGAATCAATTTCTGGTGAAGTTTTTTTTAATGGTGATTTCAAATTTAAAAAAACCATATAACAATATTTTGTTTATTCTAGTGTTCGTCCTGCCGGAAAATCTTGGAAAAATATTTCTCATCTCTCTGGTGGAGAAAAGACGCTTTCTTCTCTGGCTTTAATTTTTGCTCTGCATCATTTCAAGCCAAGTCCTTTCTATGTCATGGACGAAATTGACGCTGCCCTTGACTTTAAGAACGTGTCAATTATTGCCAACTACATAAAGGTACTTTTCGTTTTCATCAACATTTAGTACATGATGCTATCAAAAAAATGCAATGTAAGATGCCTTCATAAGTCAAAGCACATGTTGCAATATAGTTAAATGTTTGTGCTTCGTTAAAATTTATTCCAATGTTTAGTCGTTCAAAAAAAAATCAGCGTTTCGCTGCTGAGATGTAAAACAAAATGTAATTTTTTTTATTCGTAATGAAAGGATCGGACGAAGTTTACACAGTTTGTGATTGTATCGCTGCGTGCCAACATGTTTGAACTCGCTGACACGATGCTGGGAATCATCAAAGTGGACAACATGTCTTTTGCGATTCATTTGGGCGTGAGTCGCCTCCTGACACAGCTCCGTGGAAAGTTCCTGGAGGCCGGACGGACGTTTCCGTTTGAGCACGAGTACATTGCCAACAATCGAAGTCATCGACAGCAGCAAATGGTCAAGGCCATTGAGTCAAAGAAGCAAGAGGCCCACAACGAAGCGGCGCTCTTCAATGCCAATATCTCAGTTATTTCTGAAGTGGAAGATGAACAATGAAGAGAGGATTGAATTACTTAGAATTAGAAGAACCTAGCGACGACGTCAATAACTTTGTCCCACGGTCAGTTGGACCATTTGCATATGTTTATGAATGGGATGAGTAGGGATAGGGAATAGCTATTTTTTGTGACGTTTTCTGTAAAGGTCACTTTTCTACTTGAATAAAAGAATTCGATGGTCAAGAGAATTGAGTCAGTCGTGTTTTGTGGGGGAAATGATAATGGAGCATGCGCTCCTGCTTCTTCTTGTGCTTCTGGCCGGCAGAGCCACTTCGCAAATAACTTTTACAGATCGAGAAGTAAGTAATTTGTAGGAATTGAAACAAATTTCCAGAAATTCCAGTTTGTCAAAGCCAGTTTGTAACCAGGATATGGGTTATTTTTGCGTTAGAGTGGAAACCGGGCTGTTAACAGTGACAGCGGAGGGGGGAGTGGCCAACGCCTCAACATTATTTTTGACGAGGCTCCTCCTCGGGCCGCTCCTGGATGCAGAACGCCCGATCAGGTAATTCTAGAAAGAAAAAAACGTTTTGACGCCGGGCCGGGCGCCATTTGATTAGATATGAAAACAATGGGATTTGGTGGAAATTTGCGAATTTTGAACAAAAAAAAACAGCACTTTTCTGGAAATGTTTTGATATTTTGACTACGTTAATCCTGAGAAAATTGTGGTCGGAATTGCCCATTGATTATAAGTGCGACGTGATTCATGATGACGAATCGGAAAAAGAATGGAATTTTTCGCACGTGTGTAATTTGCAATTGATGATCTTGAGATGCCCTTCATGAAAGAAAGCCTGAGAAATTCGCATTTAAAAAGATATGACTTGGATAAAAAAAAATCTAAACCAAAATTATACTGTTTTAAAAATGCTTATGATACGAAACTTTTCTTAGCTCTTTTCGAAAAATGCTTTTTTTAGAGACCCGGAACCTGCAAATCTTTGGCAGAATGTGCAATTTTCTTTGCCGAAATTCCGACGCTGCTGGAAACGCCGTGCTCGACGGCCAGTGGACAAGAAGGGGTCTGTTGCCCCGCCAGGGCCTCGCGGATCAAGTCCCCGCGGCCAGGGGTCAGTGCTTCCGGGGTCTTGACCCCACCGCCCCCGCCGCGCGTTGACATTCCCCAGCTCAGCCGAGAGCAGCTTCTCGTCGTCGTGGACAACAGCATCCGAGCGTTCACTCGAAGGCAGCAGTCAGCCAATAAAATTCTGTTTGAAGAACATGTAAGCATCCCCGCTCACCGTTTCCTAAAAACGTGTACTTGGTACTTGCTGAAATTTTGCTTGTCCAGATCCAAGTACCCAAAGACAGCCCTTCAGCCTCTCATCAGCGATTCTTCACCTCAACGAACGAGATTCTGGACCAAGGGAACAAGGCCCAGTTGAACATTGAAGCGTCCACGTCGCTTGTCAACGAGTAAGTTTTTACATTTACGTATATACGCATTACACATTTACTGTTAGTAGGCAACAGCATTTTGCAACGGCTATTTTCCAAAAATTTAAAACAAGCTATTTGACAGCCTGAAGTTGTCCAAACTCCAGGGAACTTTTGCCCTTCCGCATATCAGTGCCAGGAACACGCCGATAGCCAATACCTGTCCAGCGCTGTCAGCATGTCGTCCTGGATACCCTTACCGGACCATGGACGGCTCTTGCAACAATGTCCAACATCCCGACTGGGGTAAGGCTGGAACAGCGTTCCAGCGCATTTTGGCCCCAAAGTACGCGGATGGGGTGAGCAGTCCGCGAAGCTTGGACTCGTCAGGCAGGCTCCTCCCCTCGGCCCGCCTCATCAGCTCCTTCTTCATCCCAGACGAAAATAGACCCTACAAGCACATTACGCTCATGCTCATGCAATGGTACAGTTAAATTTAAATTGCTAATTGAGATTACTAATTACAATTTACATTTAACATTGGCCTATTTCCTGGGGTGTCAAAGGGGCCAATTTTTGGACCACGATCTGACTCATACGCCAATTGTTAAGGGAGCCAATCAAACGAGCATTTCTTGCTGTCAAGATGGCCGACTCCTGGACCCTCAATTTCGGCATCCAGGTCACATTTTTAAGGCTTTGCAAAACCTTTAAAAAAATTGCTTCCAAAATAAAACGATTCGGGAATTTCTCAGCATTTTGAAATTGTCTTGCTTTAGAAAAGTGACGAATTTTTTTTTTTTGCAGATTGTTTTCCAATTGAGATACCAAGCAATGACCCATTTTTTAGCCTTCATGGACAACAGTGCATGGATTTTGTCAGGTACACTATTTTTATTGTACCTACTTTTCTGCGCGCATGGATTTAACCAACTTTCTGCGCATGATTCTAACCTGAAATCACACGATTTTGATTTTAAAAGCCTAATTTTTTCAACACTGCCAAATATAAAGTGAAATCGGATTACAGCAACTTTTATCTGAATATTTGAACAGCATACCTTAAGTTTGATGTGTTATATTTTATTAAGTAGCGTACTAGCTACTTTATGGGAACGTTTTGTCCGTCCGTCCGTCCGTCCGTCCGTCCGTCCGGTTGCGCGATAACTCTCGAACGGGTTAACTTT
>VYYI01001527.1:0-19045 GCA_021029175.1 Bilobella aurantiaca
CCCTACATGTATAAAGTGTGCACTGGTGTGTATGTGTGCACTCAAGTAGATCAAAACAGTACACGTATAGCTGGACGCTTTTGTTCCTATTGTGGTCGTCGCTGTTGCTGCTGGTGGTAAAAAACGTGGCTGAACCTTTGTAATGATTTGAAGCGGGTGGTTTTCTGTTGGTTCTGCGTAGTACAAAGGGAATTTGCGAGACAGAAATGGACTGAGAGGGAGATAAAGTCGTTTTCTCACATTCATAAGCGAGTGCGCACGGGGGTAAGATTGTGGAGCTCATATGGAGGTGGGAAAGTCAGTGTTTCTGATGCAGCGCAAAACCATACACGATCACATAAGTTACCTATGCCACCGTGTAGCTATGCACTGCTCGCGCACATAATTACAAACACACCATGTAACATGTACACCATCCGTTCACATCTCTCGTCATTGTCACACCAGGGATCAACCACGACGGAACTGCAGAAATGCAGGGAAAATCAGGATGAAAAGCAATCTGTAGAGCTAGCGAATCTTATTGAGGAGAAAAGTAAGGCCGTAATTCCTTTTAATGTAATCAGGAAAGGGATTTAAAAAATAGAGATTTCACTTCAAATCAGAACCCCCTATTATTTTCAGCTCATAGAAATTAATCACAGCAGGGATCGTGTGTACAAGCAAAAGGAATTGTGAACTAGCTCGGCCGTATCAATTTCAACCAGTAATAATAATAATAATCATAATAATAACAAAACAACAATCGTAATCTCATAATGGCAGTGACGGCTTGTGCTCTTGTGGAATGGCATCATCATCAAATGAGGACTGTGTATTATCACCACCTCATACCTCATGCCCCACAACTTTTCCTCTCCCACCACCAACAACGTCAACTCATCTTAACCTTTCCTCGACGTTCACCACGGGTCAATCAGCGAGCCATGGATCTGATGTGAACAGTATATTATCACAGTTAAAGTCCGACGTATATGGTAATGGTAACTTTGAAGGAGGGTGACTAATGCCTGTAGAACTGTTCAAACTGTAACTGGAGTAGTTAGACATGATGGTAATATTGTGGCGAATTATTGAATTTCACATCCATTTCCGCTTCACCCCACCCTATCGACATGACGCTCACTTTCCGCGTTCTAATAATAATCTTTTTGCCAAATTAACTAAATTACAAGTTATGAAATTATTGGTTGATTAGAAAGTACTTGGGGAGGAACAACTGCAGGCCAAGTGAGCATGATTATGTATGTCCATGTTGAGTGTGTGTACCCCCGCTGCGGCTCAGTATGTCTTAAGAACTGAGAGTGGGTGGACACCATTGGGGCACTACAGACACTTTTAATGAGCGGTGGAGGCTGATAGTGCTGGGGGGAAATGACTATGAACCATGATAAAATTTAACCCAAACTGTCCAGAGTTAATTAAAACAATAATATTTTATGGGGTTCGTGGTGAAGTAAATGAGTGATGGTGATCAAGTAACGACCTTTGCTGCCATAACCTCTCATTCTCTCTCTCTCTCTCTCTAATACTGACTATCTCACACAGCTCAAACTGAATTTTCCCACATTTAAAGACCGACTAGATTCGAGTAAATTTCAACCCCTCGTAATAATTGCATTTATAAATAATAAATGGACCAATTCCAGTAATCAGCAGCAAATCATAATGGCAAAATTGACACAAACATACACACATATCCATACAAGCCCACATTTATCATGGGAGTACATACGTATGTTTACCACATCTGTGGAGTCTCCTAGGATGCTGACGCCACTCTGAGATGAAGCCACCTCCTCCTCCATACCCATAATAATGTGCATTAACTTCCCTCATAGAACCACTCGTCAGTTCCTTCGGTACAGTGTAGTAATAGTAATAGTAGGGCTGACTCATAGAGTAACTCCTACCAACTCCTATCACACTCCATATACATGTCCATACGCTATTGCCATGAATACCCCACTCATGCGCATCATCATATCATCCTCCTCCGAGAACCTTTTACATGCTCTCATCAGAACGAGCCTGATGATGGCTTCCAATTCATTTTTGCAATCATAACTACATTTCTCCCTTCCCCCCACCAAATATTACTACTACACTTTTGATTTATGTAATTCTCTCTTAACGATTTAATCACTACCTATCTAGCTCTCAAATATATTAAAAAAATTGAAACCATTCATTGGTTCAAACATCCCAACCGCACGTTTCCCATTCACAGTCCACATAGGGCTCTGACCGGATTGGCCTATACGACCACTACCACCAGACGAGCCATCAGCACAGGCACAGACACGAACATGCTCATGTTATGCACACAGACATATTCAATACAACAGCCCGGGTAGTTAACAACTTTCCTCCATAGTACTGCACTTGTTTTGCACGCTATGCAATGGCGTCATTTGCATGCGTCCCTTACTATAAAGCATCCCTCAAAGGAGCGCTGTTCTCTTATGTCAGAGAGGCACGATGGGGAATAGAGTGAAATTGCCGTCAATTACTCCTTCCCGTGCAAAACGGAGAGGGGTGAGGGAAACTTGTATTTGCTCGGGATTCTTATTATTCATCATGGATCACATGTTGCAAAGTTGGATGAGCTCAACCTCATTATTAAGTCCGTCAACAGCATTGTGTTAATTATAAGGTAGTGTGTATGCGGTAAAAATTCAAGTCTATCGCTCAAACCAGCTCTGGAAAATACCTTGGACGATTCCCACCGTTCCCCTTTAACAACAACAGCAGCAGCGGCTCTCTCTCTCTCCTTCTGCGCCGGATCTGTAAGAGGCGGCTCCTGACGAGGCGGACGATGATGACGGAGAGATGAGCCAGTGGAAGGCCACGACGACGACGGCGACGGCTTCAACCTGAAGCCCGTGTGTGAGATAGTGCGCCTACTCGTAGACACACCTGACTGTTTTCACACATAATATATCATAAACCCCATCTCCGTCTTCCGAATACCGTAAAGAGAGTGTAATTACACAAGTAAGACAACATGATTTTTCCTCGCATTAAAAACTTCGACAATGTTCCAAAAGGCGGGAGGAAAACATACACACTTTATTATAGTTTGCTTTACATCACTACTACCACCACCACTACTACTGCTACGGGATATGAGCCTGTTAATAGCTAGCTTGGGATCTTGTGCAAATATTTTTGCACTTGTATAGAGCATATAAATACATACATATGTGTTCTTACTCTGCCACACACACAGACACACTCACACACTCGTAACATTGGGGATGGGGAAGGGCAGGTGCTGCTACTCAGCCATATAGCTGGCTCAACATGGAGATTACAACCATCCCGCCGAGTTGATTTTGACTCTGCCCCTGCATGCGAGAGGTTAACGAGGAATATATGAGGAGGGAATCAGACACTTTCAACCCGATCTATTTCAGATGCACACTAGGGAAACTGTGAGAGTGAAAGACCAAACTGACCTTCCACATCTGCATAAAATTCAATCAGGGTTCGAGGGCTGATAAGGCTAACAGGGTCATGAAAAGTATAAACACACACACACACACACACACACATATGACACGGTCCATACTAGTGCTAGTTTATACCCCTACAGATAATATAGCATAAGGAATAGACGGGGACGCGGGGATCATAATTTACCATGTTGAAGGCTCCCACTGGCTGCCTTTAATGTGAGTGAGAGGACTGATGTACTGTGTATACTTTGTGGGAATCACTCACACATAGTAGATGCATATATGTTGCTACCGGGAAGAGCATGTATATCTGTGGGACATTCGTAAATGAGACAAAGAGTGAGGGACGGAAAGGGTAATTGAGGTCCCCGTTTCGCTCTGCACGTCATAAATGAAATGACCCAGGCGGATTTGATTAGGAAGGGCGTTTGTTCCTCCACAGTTGTCATCATCATCAACTCTCTCAACACGGGCTTCTCAACAATCTTGGCGTTACGGGTGTGAAAAACTCTTTTGCTCTCCTCTTTCGGGTTATTCGGGTTCGGTGGTGAGGACAATCCGACAACTAGATGACCGTCCCCACGGCGCCCGGGGTACACCCAGATGTAGTACATATATGTGCCGTGGATATAGATGCACTTTTCTGGGGTCCCTCACAATACTACATCTCACTTCTACATCGCACCGACACGGTAAGCCACTCACAGTCAGCCAGTAAGTCAGCCCGTCATAGTTTAGCAGCCGTGATATATATGCGGTACTATACTACACTGATGGAGTTGAAAAAGTACTCATGTTCCGGAAGACTGCTACTAACTACGCTCTCGCCCCAGCCCATGCCCATTGATGCGACACTCCGATGGGATTACATTTCACATTTCATTTTTTTGTTTCATTGCGTCAACGCTGGCAGGAGCAACCAGGAGCGGGACAACGAGCCCTCTTTTATTCCACTCATTTCGCTCTCGTTGTCGGCTCTCCCAGTCCGAAAGCCCCCGGCTTGACTTGGACTGCATAAAGGCAAACATTACAGGGGCGGACATATTCCCCTTGAGCAAAACTCCTGCGTAGGTAATAATAGCGCCTTTGAACAGGCCCCTTCATAACCGCAGTGCTAATACTTAATCAGTCAGACGTGACACGGGGAAAAAACGGACGAAATGGTTGGGACTAGGGAGAGGTATGGCCACTTATGTGTTACAGCGTTCCATCCACCACTGACACCCTTGCACACAGATACACACACACACACACACATACACACACACACACACATACACACACACTAACTTTCCAGGGGCAGAAAGTGTGACTTCCATACGTAGATGGGAACTAGTTAGTGTTTTTACAAATGTATACACGAACTCTTGCACACATAGATATTCACATACACACACACACACCATTTCCTCCATAATCAAAGGCTACGGGACAATACTTTTAACGACTGAGCAAGCAATAATTGTTATTATTGCAACTAAATTACTTATATAAGTTTGAGTCAGTGCTTCTGCCCATTATCGCCCTCACTCTACCGTCGTGCGTGCCCCGGACGTTAGGGACGAAACTGGGAAGAGGATGAGCTCTGAGAGAGGGTCAAATGGATATACATGTAATAATAATAGTGTCATAAAACCCCACTGACAACCTCGAGATATTCCAGTTCCAGAAGTAGACAAGCAAGGCAATAAATCCAGTGCAACACCTTTTCCCTTCAAGCTCGCCTTCGTTCTTCCATGTGTGCATCCATGTGTGTATATGTGGAGGATTGTGTGTGTGTGTGTTTGTGTGTGTGTGTATGTGTGTATGTGTGCGAGCGTGTGTGAGTGTGTTGCTTACAGCCTCTGTGTTCAGTCGGCGCGGGCCGTGAATACGATTCGACGGCAAATGCCGTCCAATGCTCTCCCCATGTTAAGTTTCAGATTTTCAACTTGTTGTACTCTGTGATCCGCTAAACATTATTGCTTTATGGTATATGACGGCTAGGGTAAACCTGTATCGCCTCTAACAATATAATCACTACAAGGTTTTCAATGAAGGATTATCTCTTACTCATTACTATTACTCATAGTTTGTCCACGGCGCACTGAGCACAGCACAAACGCCGCAAATACAACATACACACGCTCATACACAGACGTAAACACAGTATTACACACACCCCCCGTCTCACAGACTCTTGAGGTAAAAACATAGAGACATATACAAAGAATCACCCATAATCTCCAGCCTCAGCATTCGCAGCTCGTTAAATATGAGCGGAGCCAAAGATGCATCAACCTAATTAGCTCTGCTCAACGTATACCTTTGAAAAAATCCCTCCAATGGTAAATAAATGTGTGCGCTGTTGTTGAGGAAAACAGACAGACTGACTCTGTTCCATCATTATTGCTACCGCCACCGCCGCCGGAGTATCCATGTAGGAAAACAGCCTTTGTACCAGTCCGCTCTAAGCCCTGAGTTGGTCAGTTAAATGGACGACGCTCACTGCAATTAGCCTGTAATAAGCTGGGAGCAATAATTCAAAGACGAATTTGATGATGAGCAAGTGTCGGCGCATCATATGTGATACATGGGAGATCACATTTGTAGCCCCTGCCCTATCCCATCCAGTGAGAAGATCCTATATAGAGTTCGCATCCCTTTCTGCACATGCGTACACAGTGGGAGTCGGGATGGAACCTTTCCGCCTCTCACTGCTGGCATTAGATTTCCCGTATTCTCTACAAGAGGAAAACCACCGGACCGACGCCTGGAGAACTTCCCAGTGAATCCCCAAGCAGAGCAATAAGAACGTCCTAACTTAAGTGGATGGATAGGGAATGAGTGGCAGTCTTTTTGACCTCATCCGCCGTCTCGTTCCACTTCTCAGTTGGTCAAGCCATGGTCTACCGTCTACTATGGAGGGCCAAGTGCATGGTACACAACCTGGACCCAGACACACACACACATGCATACACACAAGGATTTAATGGACTTCAACTACCGAGACTTTCACATGGAATAAAACAATTATCAAGAATCGCTCTATGTGAGTTCTAACCGTGGGCGCGACTTGCTACAATAATAATAATGAGATGGGGAACCTCGTGTGCATGTGTGTAAGTACCAACTGAAAAATGAGAGATAGTCTGCATACGAAAATTTATGAGACAGAGGACTTTACATTACACAAGTACCTACACTATATACACACGTTGGACACACAGGGCCAACGCAAACACTCACAAACGAGGGTTTGGGAGAAGGAGGAAACCCACTGTGCACCGCCGTAATATTTCAGTTTGAGCACCGACGGACGCTTTACCTTGCCATCTGTTATTATGTCAAAAGTGTCGATCTAATCTCAATTTTTCCACACATACATTCACAACCACCGTCCGCTGGGCTCACTAAATATCCATTGACGACTCTGACTGTGTGAGTGAGAGTGGTGAGAAAAATGGCTTATAAGCTCTGCCTGCCTGCTATCCTTCCTTCCTCCAAAATGAAGCTTGACCAAAGGAGCTTCATGCCTCTGCACAGCCTCACCACTGTATGCCGTCCCTTCCCCACGACCCCCCTTCCACATTTCCGCGAGGAGTCGCACGTACAAAATCCTTATTAGTGCAAGGCCATTGGACCAGCTCGGTTAGTATAAGTGCAAGTATAAAGTGCAGGCGGTGGAGCGGGATCGTTGTAAAAATACTCATCAAAGCGGAACGTGGGAGATGACTCTATGGGGGTGTGTTTACACTGGCGGCACAGCCGCAATGGAATAAAAATTAGATGAGTGTAAGACAGACAGAGAGAGAGAGAGAGAGGAAACGCACGGGGTTAGTGCATTGGGAGGGAGTAAAATAAAGGATATTATTTTCATTGTTATTATTCTTATTATTGCTATATTTTTCTTATATAAGGTTACAAGCGGGCCGAGAAAAAGGGTTGATCCGTCAAGTCCACGAGCTCATCCCCTAGCTCACCATCTCATCAGAATGACGTTTCCAGGTTCACTCTCATCGTCGGTGTAGAGTAATTTGTCTTGAGGCTTGACTTGATTGCCTCTTTAGATTCTATGCTTGTTCAGATTAAAATGTCTGTTGTCAAAGACAGGTTCGTGGTGGTTCCTGGGGAAATCGATACGTATGCATATGAGCCTGTGTGTCTATTTATGTAGTCATGTGTGCGTCTGAATATGCGTGCCTGTGTGCGTTTATGTGCGTTCATATGTGTATGTATGTACGTGTGCATACGTGCATAATGTGAACATGTATGTGCACGCGTGTGGATGTAACTCAAGTTAAGTCACTCCTACATTAAGGAATACAAATTCCCGTCCGCGGTACGGTGTGGCGGTTGAGAAAAGACAGATCCAGATTCAGTTGGAGGTGTATATAGAAGCATTATCAATCAAATGGTTCTTGCAATGGGTTCGGAAAGAGATTATTGAGTTTGATGATGATGATGGTGGTGGTGGTGGTGCAGCCGCGGCCCTTGTGGTCAATTTCCCGAGGTACAAAGGGCGCATGAGTTAGATGTATAAAGAGGTGTAAGGAGGGAGGCTCAAGAGGAAGAAGAAGATGATTACGATCGAGAAGAAGACAACGAGAGGGACGATGCTAACTTGTACACAAGCCACGGAAGGTCCTCGCAGAAGACTATGGGGCTCAATTAGGTTGGGCAAAGGCGAGGCGCGGTGAGTTTTAGTTTAGTTTTAGTGAGATTCAATGTTGATGTTCATCATGAGGGCGCAATTAAGTGGAAGGAACGGGAAGAAAAAGTCGGTCGGATCCTTTGCCAGAATAGTGGCTCTGTCTTCTCAAATCATCATTTGTGTCTGTTTCAGGAGGAAGATTTCCTCGGGGCAGTAGGCACCAGTTCGGGGTGGTTCACTTTTTCACTTCTGGTCTGAGAAGACGCAGACATACACACACACACACACACATATATATACACACACACAGAGAGGGAGGGAGGGACGGAGTTTCATATGAACAACACGGGACCTATCTCTCTATATTTACTACCAGCAAGGTGGATGAGGTGAGAGGAAGTAATTAACTTTATCACCTTCGTCTTCTTCACCCTCTCATTCCTCTTCTCCTTCATTTCGTTGTCCTGCTAACATCTCCGATCTAGTGGAGGAGCCCTCAACGGCAAAAGTAGAGAAACAGTAATAATAACAACAACAACAACAACATCAACATCAACAAGAAAAATGACGATGCGAGCATATACAGGCAGACAGATTTTTGGGCCAGTGCACAGTCCTACTGCAGGACTACTAGCAGGACCTTCCTATTTATAAGGTTGGCCAGTGTGTATTTGGATGCGATCGGCCGAAATCTCCCTATAAGCCCTGCATATGGATCTGGATATATTTGTGGGAATGGGTCTCGCAGAGTCAGTGCTCAACAGTCTGGTCTAAATAATGAGTAATAAAGGAAAATCCTGAGTGTACAAACATTCTGAGATGATCCGATAGGAATGGTACTAGATTCGGTTGAAATTGATCCAACTTAGTTGTAGACACGATGTGTGTACACGATAAAGAACCGACCGGCAAACAATTAGTCTGGTAAGTAGCGTAAGAACGACAAAGGCTGTTCAACTATGCTTTTACCATGTTACATATATTCTATGCTATTCCAACTCCTCCGGATCCTTCCCTTTAACCGTACTGCATAGGGATGTACACACAAACTGAATACATATATATACATGTGTGCGTATATATATACACATGTGTATGAACCGCCTTCCCACACAAAGCCGACCGCCGTCCTACCAGTACGCAAGCCCCCACCACAGAGCACTTCCACGATCAATTACACGGCATTATACAATTAGATGAAACCAGCAATAACAATGATTGTTAGGGAATGCTCACGAGCGGCTCTCTCCGGCCTAACTTACGGCTGACAACCAATCTAATTGGCGTCCGGAGCTGTGTGGTGCTGAGAACAGTTTTCCGAATTAGCACCGTAACGGTAATGTACAGAGATTGAAGGACTGACTGAGTGAGTGAGTGAGCATGTGTCTGTGTGACTATACTTGCTAGAGACAGTAGAGCGAGATAGAGAAAATTCCTTACCTTCCAGTTTTCGTGATGATCATCTCAGTGCCAAGCTCGTGAAATTTGTCCCATAATTCTTTGGTTTCTAGATGACAATTGACTAAAAGAAGCTCGTCACAGTTGCAACGACCCTTCATCTCAACTTTGTTCCGAGAACCCTTGGCACTTTTCTTACTGCTATGATGAATATTGTTGCCTGCGTTGGTGGCATTCGTGTCATCGCTTGGAGAACTCCTGTCCCCAGGACTACAGATACCATCATCATCATCCTCGTCCAGGTCTTTGAGACTGACAGGCGTTTCCGCGGAGGACGACGTGACTTTATGGTCATCATCACAAATGTCAATGTCCTTCTCACAGTCACTTTCTGAGAAATCCTCCGTCTCCGAACCGCGGTGGGATGGGGAGTCTTGAGAGTACGGATGATTGTTATTATACCGGTTACGACTATTGCAGAGCGTATCTGGTGGAATCAATAAAAATCCAGTCATTAAACTCACAAACAATCCTACAAGTCGGAGAGAGAGAGAGAACTGAGACTCCTTCCGGCCTATCCTAAACCCTCCTCCCAAATGACGGGATCGCCGATTAGGGGAAAAGAACAATTGGAAAAAATCCTCCCCTGCTGATCCACACACTCCACATCTCCAAACCCCTTGAAACAGAAGCCGCTAAAAGCAACCTAAATTCATTTTTAAAAAATCAAGCAAACGTTTTTTCATTTCAACAAATAAAGCAAGGAAATAATTTTCCTATTGATTTTGCTATAAATTTTGTCAAATTTGTAATATTTCCATGTTCGAGAAACTGAACTTGGAGAGTAACGGTAAATCCTAGTCATATCCTACATCACCACAGAAGAGGGCGACAGACTATAACTTCCGGCATTGCAATGCAAGTACTACAAACTGGCACACAGAAACCCTGGAGCCTGAGGCCCGAACAACATGGAAAGCATCATCCCCCGGTGAAGAGCACAGTAACCAAATGATACGGCGCCTATCATATCTATAATTGGCAGGATAGACACACTCTTCCAATTTTTTTAGCGACGACTAAAATCCTCCAGCGTATCATCCCGTTGACACTCTCACAAGAACCAATACTTTATCCCACTTATATTTCTACCAATTATATCATCTACATCACGAATCACATCCTCACACAATATTCCCACCGTTCCTCCAAAATCATGGGAAATTTACCTATAGTCTTTGTCGGACTGTCGTTCAGACTTGGGGATGTGCTCTTCGTCGTTTCTTTGGACATGATGGCCGCGATTGAGAAGTCCGTGGATCTTGGCTTCGTGGAAGCCAAAGCGGGTGACTCGTCCATCGCGGCGGGGAGCATATTGTCCGTGGTTTCTCCGAGATCACTATTGCAAACCTCACCTAGTATACACATACACAGGACAGAGGAAGTCAACTAATCGATCCGCACGGGAGTCAATACAGAATGGTTATCCATATACAGAATTAATCAGTTCACCGCGAGCTTCACACACCAACTCTCCGAAAAAATCTAATTCTTCTGGAGGATTTAGTACACACTATAGTAACCGTTTCCCCTAAACTTTTTGTTTGTACTTTCTGGAAACTTGAAACCCGCCCAAATTCCACGTCAGTCTTGGAATTCCCGTAAGTCAAAAACTCCTCTCCCTCAAATCACTTTTCCAGTCATCATCATCATAATCAGTAAATATATATCTTCAACTCCCAGCTCTCAGTTCCCACCGTCCTCTAATAACTCTCTCCTTCAAAATTACAGGATAATAATAATTAGGAACAAGCACAGTCGGGTGGTGGTAATATCGAGTAAATATAGTGGAGTTATCCGCGAGCTGGAAATTAAATTTGCACGAGGAGTTGATTCGGCTGTTGTTTGTGACGAGTAGTGTGTGTTTGTGTGATGCGATGATGTTGGGAACGGGGACGGAAGACACGGGCGAAAAACTGGGTTGGAAAAACTATAGTCCTTCGCTCCTATTCCGCACTTCACAGGAGCGCTCCACGGTACTCTCGTTCGAAATTTCCACAGAAAAACTAGAAAAAGTCCGCGTCATACTGTTCACATGGAGGCACGGGCACACCTACACACTCTCTCACGCACACACACACACACACACTCTCAACGCTTCCCCAATGCATGTGCAGCAGGAATCAAGAAATTCTTGATGATGACGGCTTGATCCAGTCCACCACGAGCAGGCGACGAGTTTTGATTCTCAACTTTTAGCTGTAGACTATATGGCCGTAGTAGCAGAGGGTTCGTATTGCCGTAGAGCGTGTGTGGACGGGACAGAGGCAATGATGAGAGAAGTGGGGGAATGAGTACGTTGATTTGGCTGGCAAGTCGTCGGGACTGGTGCCTGCTGTTATCTCTCGAGTACTCAACTAGCAACTGAGCAGTTCGCGCAAGCCAGCTCTCGCACCGCAATGGTGTTGGCTTTGAGAAAGCACCTCGGGGCGGTGTGAACGCTGGGAGTGGGCGTGGACGTGGAGGAGGGCCTAACTCGAGTGATTGACACCAGAAAAGTGTGGGCAAACAATGGACACAATGTCACCAAGGCGGATCCAGTGGATACACACACTTTACACAGAGCCTGAGAGGGGGGCAGCACTCTTGTGCACAGTTTTGTTCACTCCACAATTCTCTCTCTCACTTACTCACTCTCTTATATCTTACCTGTAGGCTGCATATTACTTCACAACAACAGCATCAACAACAACAACAACTTCAACTTACCATTCAAACATTTCAAAATATAAGTAATTGATTAGTTCCTCACTGGAATAAAACAGAGTTCCGTATCCAATAACTGTAAACTTGAGTGCTGGTGCTATTCACATCTCTATAAAAACTATAATCCCCGCCTCCATTCTAGCCCTTCCATGTACATGCTTAATGAATCCCTATCGTTAATGCTACCTCACACTCTTGTGCACTTCTCTTCTTATGCGCTCCTTGCTTCTGTAAATGAGCAGACAAGAAAAATCCACGGGAAAAATCTGCGGACTCAAGGGTTAGCTTGAAGAATTTAACTGTGTGCACACACATGCACGCACACACACACATACACTTCACTCACTCATCCGTCCTCAAAGCTACTTCATTGTATGTATACATTATGTATCTCCTTATAAACTCCTCCCTGCCTGTCTCATACACACATCTTGGCTAACTTACAGCGGAAATTGACGCACTGAAAGCCATTAATTAGCCCTTCATTATGCGAACAGAGGACGGGCCCGCTTCACTTTTCAACACAAGTTGAGAGAAACAAATCAACTGTGCTCAAGGTGGTAATCAGAATCGGAATGATAAAAACAATTATTTGTCATGTTCAAAACTACGAGAAAGGAGAGGAGGCATTTGCATGGCTAAGTGACGGACATTATTATAGGATGCGACGACGATGTGGGATGGGGAGGATTTGAGAGTGTCTTTGTCCCACCATCCAAATAGTAATGAGTACATTATCCATTTAGCTCCTACGGGATGATTATGATGATACTCCCTATAACATTTTGCCCGTTGGGTGATAAAAAAAGTATGTTATATTTTCTTTACACAGCTGTACATTCAGTTATATATATATATATATATCATTATATTGTAGTAATGGGAAGTGAATGGAAACTGAAAAATAATAGTCAATTTCCACAGCTATCTCCTCCCGCTACCTTGAGTAATTAGACCGCTTATTACTTGTGTCACCAATTATTACTGGAAGGGCATAACCGACGTCCGTGTGGGAACAATGTTGGTGATTTGCATCCGTGTGTAAGCTCCCTCTCACCACCGCCTCTCCGCGGTCCGGTGAGGAGGACTAATTAAGTTGATGGGCGGCATTTGCACGGAATTAAAGGGCACCCACATCTCATTTTCTCTTGGTTGTTCTAATGGTGCTGGTGGTAGCATTATGGAGATGGCATGTGAAATAGCTCGTATATGTTTGCTGCCCCATTGGGATGGACTTTGGGTCCGTCGTGTGTACTCGTTATTATTAATATTATTATTATTAGTCAGGGAATATCTTGACAGAGGTTAAGAGAACTCCCTACACGTTCAAGAAGTAGGAGCAAAATAATAAATATATATGATTAAATTATTATTGCCAACCAAACCAAGGCAGCTGCTCTACCACATATGCTCTAGATCTACAAGTCTGACCTGCTCGCCCACCAAATTAGTGGTTATTAGTTCAAAAAATTACCGCCAAATAATGTCTGGGTTTCTAATCGTAATGACTCTGATAATTTTTAATTTTATGGGTACTATTACTATGTTTAATTATGTTTGACCACTAGCATATTACACTTGGTCTCAATTTCTCAGTTAGGGATCGACCTCTCTAACGGCAATAATATAATGTGTCTGTCTAGCCAGCTGGCTGGCTATTGGTTGGAAATCTCTCGGAGCCGTACTCTCAAATAGACTGCAAGGCGTGGATGGAAGGAGATCACAATGATGAAATTTATATATACTAAAGAGGTCCATGACATAATGGCGGGTGGGAATTATTATAATGTTTGGGAAATTTCAGAAAGGACCTGCGAGTGCGGAGCTGACTGATTGATGGAGAATTGGAAAAGTGATGCGATGACTGAGAGAAGAGAGAAGTTGTGTATACATTACTGAACAAGACTGTACTAGGAGTATTGATGCTACAGAGGTCTCAATTATACTGCGGCTGCAGTGGTGTTGGTGCCGGTGGTGATGATCCACTGTTTGGAAATAGAGGGAAAAACTATGGCTACATAAAGATTGTGTAAACCAATTTAAAGTCAAATGAAAGGGAGGCATTTATTTAAAATTCTAAACACCATGTCAAATGGCTCTAATGGAAAAAAGTTAGTCAGACGTTTTACACTTTCCGGCCCGTTTGGAATTTTAAAAGCTCCCTCACACAGCCCACACACTTGACATGGACAATTAAAATTTAAGTTGTATGATCAATACGAGGGAGAATGTAAAGAGGATTTTTCAATGGAACCCGTTTCTCTCTCTCGCACTCACTCTCCATCTCTCTGCATACATTGACAATTTGTTCAGGTTTGGGAGAAACTATAGGCCCTGACTGAACGTGTTAGTGAATGCATGTGCTAGAGTGTGTGTGTGTGTGTTTTTTTGTGTATGTGTCTGTGGGTACTCTGTGCATGAGCCGAGACGGATTAAAGTAGTCATGTGTGGGTAGTGTATCCAGTGGGTATTGTCAACGTTATCTAATAATCCATGCTTAAATTTTGGCAGTTACACTCTTTAAATGCACCGGCGGAGGGAACGGTGGTAGCTCATTTAAAGAGAGCAAGTAACCTCCGCGTATACACATGCACACACGTTCACGCCGCTGAAAGATCCATGGATACTCTTCCCCAGCTAATGGACGATCCACATACAGATTCACTCATTAATCTCTCTTCAATGGCTTGTTTGACGTCCATCCCTTCATCCTATTAGGAAGCGTGAAACCATTCCGCGCGCTCACCCTTTCGCTATGTGAGGTCCGACTAAAATTACGGTGATTCCTCCATCCCTCTTTCTCTCTCACTCTGTCACTCCTCTGCTGCCTCTGCTCTGGCTTCCCTACTGCTACTACTGCTCCAACTACCATCCTGTGCTAAGTTCATATACTATGTGTGGCTACCACGATGTGGTTCCTCCGCTCCGAAGGATGGAACGATGACGCCGGCGATGAGGCAGTTGAAAAAGTCAAAAAGGATTCAGACCGCAATCACATTTAGCGGAACGCCTCTTGGGAATATATATTCACTTTTTTTAATCCACAAACCCTCCAGTTCTGTCTACCCACAAAATGTTTTAACTTTGTTCCCCCAACACAACAGCTCACCTCTCGGATCATGTAGGTTATTGCCTTGGATCTCAACTTCCTTATCTGGACTCTTCCAAATCACTTCCGATCTCAATATGGTATCCTACATATTGATTTCTGTATGAGATTTTCCAGCTTATTTCCGTGAAACGTACAAATTCGAGTTTCACCACGCTGCTTTAGTCTTCGGGTAAAAGCTCCTATGGAGTCCTCATTGTGCTGTGTCGCTGTGTGTGATGAGGCGTCTTCTCGTTAACTCTCGATGGGTAAACCTTGGCCCTCCACAAATTGGCCAATGGAACGTCATATTACTCGAGGCTCTCAACATCTGCTGTGTTGTTGGACTTCTCGGAGGGCGGGCCGGGAGGAGTTCATAATAGTATGTGGCACAGACCCAATTTCCACAATGAGGAGTAGTCATCGGACCATGTTCTCTTGTGCCAGATTCAGCCGTCGTTCAGGGTGATCCCACACCATTTCATTGTGTAATCACACAAGAATGACCGGAAAGGAACGAGCCCCAACGTCTGTTTGAGACGAACAAATTTTCTTATACAGAGTCAATATATACTGCTGTAATAAATGGGCAAAGAATGCCCCCGTGGACGTGGAGGAGCGAGAGAGAGACCACTTGGACGGGCGAGTCAATTGTTTCTGAATGAAAATAGAATGTGAGGGCACGAGGAGTGTAGGGAGTTCAGTGGTTCCAAATGGGATCATTGAGGAAAGTTGAAAAGGCCAAGTTGAGAAATTTTCACGGGCAGTTGAGTTCCTTACGGGAGGTCAGTACATTTCGGTGTGAAGGGGCTGTGTGGATGGAAGGATCAACGTGGAGTCTATTTGTTCAAAACTGAAGGCATGTGCCCTTTTGATTAACCTCATATTTTCCAACCGCCTGTATATACATACATATATCCATCACCAACACACCACCTTCACTATAGACAGCCTGGAAAGTCAACTTTCGTACTGCATGTACTATCTACCTATGTATATAATATATGCATATATAAATAAATGATAATTTTTCTCCCTGCCTCCATCCATCCATCCAACCGTGCATACCGCGGGGTCTCCAACTAAAGGCACCCCATACTCAACATGCACCACTGAATGCATATGCACACATACACAGCCCCTCACTGTTTACTTTGCCACCAATCTTCTCACCGTGAGACCTAAAAAGGTAAACTATCACGTAAAACTATAGGTGAACCTATTACCACATGGGCCTTCCCAGTAGTATGGCCTGTTGCCTACGACTACAAACCCTACCAGGCTCCCCATCACAACCTACCTTAGCCACACACATACACGAGCAAGCATAAACACGTAAACTCATACTCACTTGCACATGCACACACCATCACATCTATGAAGATCTAGATTGGAACCTTTACCTTGAGAGAGGGAGAGAAAAAAAATTACAATTATGTGCACAAGAGATGTACACATGAAAGTTGGCTTTCACATCAGAGCGAAGAGGTTGACGTCCCCCATGAGGTTTTTTTGAAAGGAAAATTCATTCCTGGTGAGTTTGGGGAAGCCTCCATCTCAATTTCCAAGGTACGTATACGTACACGCATACTGTGCTGTTACCCACTCAGTCAGCGATCGTATTACCTTGTACCTTCGGCAATGGGCTGGATATATGCCTGTTACAGTGGCAGTGATGGTCGTATGTGCTCTTATATATATTTGTAACCTCAGAGGATTGCGTATACACACAGTCCGCTTCCCGCTAAACCAATACATGTTGGCCATTTATTGAATTTTATTGCACCATCTCCTCCCAGTTTCACATATCCCACGAGCCGAACAACTCAAGCCGGAGACCCTCAGATCATAGGCATTGACTCCATGATAGATAGGTTCCATGTATGCGATCTTGCCTAAAGTGTCTCCATCGATAGATAATTTTTTTCTCACTCTCTCTCTCTCTCTCGTCCTGCACATGAATGTTTTACTCGCATATCATTCATGATGTACGAAATAAGGTAGGTTGGCTCTGCGTAGGGTTACATATGTGCAATGTTACCATATACGGCCTGTGGATAGGGGGAGAGCTCACTAATGCATTGTGCAGGCCCCGGCATAGATGTATACCCGTTCCTAATATACATACGTATGGAAGTGACACCGTCCGTGAGTACTTGAATGATCCCAATGAACATTTAAGTGAAAAGGTGGACCAAGTTACAACCTACCTATGAAAAGACACTTGGTGTTTGTCGGACAGAAGGGACACACAGTCCTTGTCAAAAGGGAAGCAAACTTATCTACTCCGACTGAATGTCATCCTGCTAAATGCATACACACAAACACACAAATAGGGAAGCATATACCATGAAGGCACATGCACATAGCACTCAGTCGTATAAATTGTGACTCTGCTCGACTTCAGGGCTCGTCTTCCTATTCATCTCAACAACGGTGGCATTACCAGAGCAGGGACTAGGGACGAGGTAAACTGTAGCCATTATGGTAGGCAGGGACGGGCTGGCAGGAACTGCGGGACTAAAGCCTACAGTATATGTGGCCAGTCTGAACTCTGAACCGAAATGCTACGCCCTTCCAATGGCCACAATATTTCAGCCTGTGCCTGTTGTGTGTGCGTATGTGTGTGGATGTTCTGCGTGTGTATGGGGGCGCGTGTGTGTAGAGATATGAGCACAATTTTTATGGCGTAGGATGACAAGGTTTTATATTATGCACAACTTAAGCGGGCAAATAAAAATAAAGTTTGGAGGGTGAACATAAGGAAATACTAAATAGCTAGTTGAATGCCATGGTGGTGGTCTCTGTTGTGTGTGTACCTTTTGGGGTAAAAGAATAAAGTGTATGGTTTGTTGAGCTTTCACGGGATGATCCCACAATTTATGACCCTGTCTGCTTCCACCGCTTTGTGTAGTCCTGTACATTCTGTGTGTGTGTGTCTCTCTCTCTCACTCACTCACTGACTCCGTCCCTCCCTTCGTGTCTATCTGTTGTTGTTTCACTATTATACCTCCGGCACGATCGTACTTCCCGCTTTCCACATATAGGCCGGACGTCGCTTCGCACCCATTCACAACTTTTAGCCCGAGTGCTATAAAGAAAATAGCGAAAATTATCGCGTAATTATTCTTATCTCATGTTGACGTGGGGATGCTGCTGGAGCTCTACAAGCCCCGGTCATGCACACACACACACACACACACACACACACACACACACATATATATATATATATATAGGTAAGAAAAATGAGTGGATTTTGACGGTTATGACCCGTCTGACACAATGAGAATGAATAAAAGGATTCAACGTGGAATGCGATGATACGGATTTAAAGTGTTCCAAGCCTCTGTTAACATTCACCATTGAGTCAGACTCGACCCCGCTCACGGGATAACAATACATTATCATTAACTATCCTATTCTCTTCTATGTGAAGCATACTGTATAGCAAACCTTCTCTCTAACTCTCTAAAAAGGGGACGACTTATCCGCTGAACACATATGTAGTCTATGTATAGGTATGAGTATATGCGTGCCTTGTCCCGAGCCCTCTGCTCATGTTACACACATAGAGCCGACCCACGAACACACATGGGCACACAGACACATACACACAGTGAATGATATGGCTACACCTTGAGGGGTGTCGGCTTCAACCAAGGCGTGTCTCACTCAATTTCAGATTTTCACAATTTT
>VYYI01001528.1:0-19039 GCA_021029175.1 Bilobella aurantiaca
CCCGAGTACCTTGCTCCAGAAATTATTCAGTCCAAAGGGCACAATAAAGGTTTGTTTAAAAAAGACTTGAATTAAAAAAAAGATTTTAAGTTTGTATTAAATATTGCTAATTTTCTTTGTTTAACAGCGGTCGACTGGTGGGCTTACGGTAGGAAAATCGCAACTTAAAAATGAAGTTTCCGAACTGAAGTAACAATATTTTTTTTGAAACATTTAGGCGTCTTAATTTATGAAATGAACTGCGGATATCCACCATTTTATGACGATGGGACAAGTAGCACATACGAAAAGATCCTGTCAGGTCGCTACGGATGGCCAAAGTTCATTGACCCCGTGGCCAAAGACTTGGTCAAAAAATTACTCGTCGTGGACCGGACCAAGCGACTAGGGAACATGAAGGTAATTTTTAAAAATTACTAAAAATTCAAAAATAATTCTATAAAAAGTTAATCTTTTTAATACAGAATGGAATCGACGACGTCAAAAACCATCGGTGGTTTGCCGAGTTCGATTGGGAAGACGTCTATGAGCGGCGGCTTACAGTAAGAATTTTGCACCTGAAAATCAATAAAAAATCGCTGTTCTAAAACAAACCTAACTTTCGATTGTTTAGCCCCCTATCATTCCTAAGGTTGCCTTTGATGGAGACACGAACAATTTCGATGACTATCCCGAGCTTGAGTCCTTGCGAACCAAGAGCATTTCAGAGGGTGACATGGAGCTCTTTGCCGATTTTTAAACCTTCCCACTGTCGCCGCCATTTTGTTTTTCGCGTCAATCGTCTTCCAAGGAACTGTGTCCAAGTGACACGATGGCCGCTCCACTTGGCACCCGGCCACTTGGCGCTCCTCCGTCACTCGTAGTCGCTTAACTTTTGTATTTGCATTCGGGAGAAGGAGACTTTGAGATTAAGGAAAAGTCTATTTTTATGTTATTTTGAGTCTGTGAGTTGCCTCACTTTCTGTAAATGTTGCTCTTTAGAACTATTAGATGAATAAAGAGGCCCGTCATATGCTAAAAGTCTGATTATCGTCACTGTATCTTTATAATTTTAATTTTGATCATAAAAATAAAGAATTTGTTCCACTGAGATTTTTTCTGCACCTTCATTTAAAAATTTGATCCTCCAAGAGGTTAAAGTGGAATATTTCCGTGTTTTTTGGTAGGATTATTGAGTTTCTTGCCTGCAAGCGAGGCCAAGTCTCTACAAAGCCTCCGTCGTGTATCTCTAGGCTCAATTATGTCATCAATAAATCCTCGCACGGCTGCCGGAAACGGATTTCCAAATTTATCAATGTACTCTTGTTCTAATTTCTCTGCTTCAGAAGTTCCACGGTAGAGAATTGAAACGGCTCCTTTTGCACCCATTACCGCAACCTGTGATTAATAGAAGAAAATTAAATAAAACTACTGAACAAAGAAAGTTAAATGTAAATTAGCTAATTTTAATTTGACAGTATATAGATCAATTAGGTTGACCTGCGAAGAGAGTTTTTTTTGCTATTAATTGACTAATAATTAGTTACTTTTACTAATTAGCAATCAAGAGGTAATCTAAGGTAATGGATACTGAAACTTACTTCGGCAGTTGGCCAGGCGTAGTTGACATCTCCACGAAGATGTTTGGATGACATGACGTCGTAGGCTCCGCCATAAGCCTGGAAAATTATTAATAAAATAAAAACATCCAGCGTTAGACAAATTATTGGACATAAAAAAAATAAAGATAAGGGATACTACATTACACAAAACTCAAACAATTAATTACGATAAATTTTTAAATGGGTTTAAAGTTAAATAGTGAAAAAACATTTTAAAGTCAAACCTTGCGAGTGATGACAGTGAGTTTTGGAACAGTGGCCTCAGCAAAAGCGTAGAGAAGTTTTGCACCGTGACGAATGATTCCACCGTACTCTTGAGCGATTCCTGGAAGGAAGCCTGGAACGTCCACAAATGTTACAAGAGGGATATTGAATGCATCGCAAAAACGGACAAAGCGAGCTCCCTTTACAGACGAATTGATATCCAAACAACCTAGAATTCAAGAGAAAACAAAAATGAAAAAAAACAAACAAATGGAATGCTGAATTAATTAATAACTTATAATGAATTATTATGCAAGTCATTAGCCCACGATAATCTTAATTACAAGTTAAAAAGTTACCAGTTTACAAGTAACCAGATTACAGCATACCGACCCATTAAAAAAGGGTTTTAATTTAACTTACCAGCAGCGACCTTTGGTTGATTTCCGACAATTCCAACGGTTTGACCATTGAGTCGCCCGAAGCCAATGACAATATTCTTGGCGTAAGTAGGCATGACTTCGAAGAACTCACGGTTGTCGACGATTCCAAGGATCACAGCCTTCATGTCATAGGCAGCAGTACTTTCAAGTGGGACAATTCCATCCAGAACCGGTACATCGCGATCCCAAGGATCAACACAAGGGATAATAGGCGCCGATTCCCGATTTGAGCTAGGCAGGAAAGACATGAAGTCTCGGAGGCTCAGGAGGGCTTCAATGTCATTTTCAAAGGCGTTGTGAGCCACGCCAGAGAGAGACGTATGTGTTTTGGCACCACCGAGTTCCTCTTGCGTTACTTCTTCATTGGTCACGGCCTTTACGACGTCTGGACCAGTGATGAAGAGATAAGAGGTGTTCTTAACCATGAATGTAAAATCGGTGAGGGCAGGAGAGTAGACAGCGCCACCAGCGCAAGGACCCATAATGAGTGAGATCTGTTTCATAACAAGAAATAATACACTAATTAGAATAAAACCTCTAGAACATAATATAAACTAAGAATAAAAAAAAACTTATTGGGAAAGTTTCCATTCATTTGTAGATGCCGCTTGCTTACCTGAGGGACAACACCGGAAGCCAGAACATTACGCTGAAAAATGTCTGCATAACCGGCAAGAGATTCTACTCCCTCCTGAATACGCGCACCGCCAGAATCGTTCAAACCAATTACCGGGGCTCCGACCATCATGGCTTGGTCCATGATCTAAGAAGCAAAAAAAGACGTCTTGACCGTTTTGTTTTCCGTTTTCATCTGTCTTCTCGAAGGCATGATTACTGTTGAGTGTGACATACCTTGCAAACTTTACGGGCATGAACACTTGACAAACTTCCACCGAAGACAGTAAAATCTTGACTAAAAATGTAGGCTAGCTTGCCGTTGATATGTCCTTGACCAGTTACCACCGAGTCGCCAGCGTACTGAAAATCAAAGGTAGCGTTACATCGGATTCTGAACACTGAACGCTGATTCACTTCTTAAATACCTTTTCTTTCTGCATCCCAAAGTCAGAGCAAGTGTGTTCTATGAACATATCTGCCTCGACGAAGGAATTGGGGTCACAGAGTACATGGACGCGTTCCCTCGCCGTCAGTTTTCCCTAGTGTTAAAGAATTATTAAATCAACTGCAATTAATTAATCTAATTTATTACTAATTCAAGGTAAAACAAAACCAATCCTTAGGTTTAGGTAATTATGAATACCTTTTTATGTTGTGCATCAATTCGCCTCTGACCTCCACCAAGCAGCGCTTGTGCCTTCTTTTCTTGAATGCGCTGCTGAACGATCAGCGTTTGTGTAGCGCTGGCACTGGCTCCTATGCAGTAGTGCCTCAAGCCAAGCGATTTGGATACCGTCCTTAGCATTTTTATGTGTTGTATCTTGTCCCAAACACAATTACCTAATTAGCGTCTTAACAGTATCGGTTGTAAATCGCTGATCGCTGGCCAAGCCGAAAAGTCACGAGCGCTGCCGGATCGCTGCTGACTTATGTAATTAGTTGCATAAAACTAATTAGCGGTCAGCTGATTTAAATGACTTTTCTTGACCTGCGCAATGCGCTCGACTCAAGATTGTATTTCTCTTATCACTTTTTTTTGCAATGTAGCTACAAAACTAAGGAAATGCCATTTCTCAATCTTGCAAAATACAAAAATGGAAATTTAATCATTTCATAACAGAACAGAATCCACTATCGATTTTATTTGAAGACTTCTACCAAGGTATATTATCTTAGCAGATTTTTATTGTGAGCCACGATGATTACACTTTACTTTACTTGACTTATTAGACTAATTTAAGAATCTAACAAATAATCTTTGTCATTACTCATTACATTTGTGAAGGACTCTCTTAAAACATCTAGTGTGAAGCGTGTGTTTGGAAAATTTTAGTTTGCAGTTTTAAATAACCTAAATAAAGTTTGAACAGCCTAAATATGATAAATAAAGGAAAGATTGCTAATTCGTCTAACAATTTTTATAATCAAGCAACCTTATTTTAACAAAACTGTTCTTAAATATTTCGGTAATTTTATCTTAGGCATCATATCTCGATATTTGCGTCGTCCTTTTTAACAAATTGCCATTGCAAAATACGAAATGATTTTGCAAAATGCACCTTGTAGCACCGCCCCTCTGCCTCCGCTTGATTTTGAGAGACTTGAGGGAGTTTTCAAATTGGAAAGAGAGCAAGCAAAGCAAAATAAAAGTCATTTGGCAAGTGCAAGACAGAGACAATTGGATTATTTTCATTTTATCAAATTTTTACGCAAATCGAATCCTAATTACCCATCAACTAATCGTTTAACGCTTCTTGTCACTTCATCATTTACGCTTCTCGCTAGCTTACGTCAGCTCTCAATTAATCAATTCAATTAGCCAACTTCGTCGACGGTTGCATGTCACCGCGGAGGCAGCAAGAAACGATTCGCCGATTTTCTTCCATTTTTCTCAAGATCGTAATCCTGGTCAACTGAACAGTGTCACTGACACTCTAAACTGCGTAACAAGTAGGTTAACACAAAGTGAAACACTAATTACTCCTCATTTGGTTGTCAATGTTTGTAAAAGTGTGAATCACAGTAGGATTAATGGGTTCAATCATAGTGTTGGTAATTGATAAGGAATACATAGCCTTGGTGTTGTCCAACTATAGTACAATTACCTGCTCTTTGATTCCAGAGACGACAACTTGTTATTCAAGGCCTATCACACGAGGATAGGCAAGTATTAGACGGGGAGAGGTTGGAGACGATTAAGAAGACGACGCGATCTCTTTAGTTTTACGACCGCGGTTTGAATTTGGCTAAGCAGACATTGGATGCATATGCTGCAAGAGGTAAGAGCTGACGCTGAGTTTGAGGCGATTCCTTGCTGTTGTAAACAGATATCAGCTGTGATTAAGGGCAATTGATTGATTGGTGTGAATTCGATAGTTATTCTGGTCCTGGCTGTCCCTGGTTAGTCCCACCACTTTCTACCCCTGCTAGTGGCAGCAATCTCAGCGTTCAAGACGATCAGGAGCCAGAGATAATTGAGGATATCAAGAACGGAAACGAAGGGAGCATGCCACTCACTCCATTGATAGGACCACAACAAGAAGAAATGGAAGTTGAAGAAATGCACGAACTCTCTCCGCTTCCTCCTCTTTTGGACATTGACGGCTCATCAGGTAAGAAGAAAAATTCCATGCAAGGTTCAAGGTCTTGCTGGCACACTTGTACAAAACTAATTTTCGACCTTTAACGAGATTTATTCCTCGTAGAAGTGACAACCATGGAGGATGATGAGGACGGTGCAGCGAGGTCAGAAGCAACTTTTAAATTCACCGTGGAAAGTATTTCGAGATTGCGTGAGCAGGTACTCTCTCCTCCGACCTATGTACGTAACCTCCCTTGGCGAATTATGATAATGCCAAGGGCTGACTCGGGTGGGGCGAGCAGAAACATGTCCCTCGGATTTTTCTTGCAATGTAAGCCATGTTAGTCCTCGATACACCTATGTTCACAATTTTTGGTTTCGATGAGCTGAGCAGCCTAACTCGGTTCTACTTACGTGCATTGCAGGTAATGGTGAAGCAGAATCCTCAAGTTGGAACTGCAGTGCCGTAGCCTCCCTTAAAATTTTGTCCCAGAAACCTGGTTGTGACGACTTTGTACGAAGTAAGCGCAATTTTACAAAATTGTTTTGATCCAATGAGGACAATTGATGAAAAGGAAATGACAATTATTGCTTTTCTTTGAGTATAGAAATCTGCCATATCTTTCATTCAAAGGAGAATGATTGGGGGTACTCGAACTTTTTGGATTGGTCGGCCCTTATGGACCCTGCGAAGGGTTTCATTCGGCCTGGGTCTGATTCCATCACGTTGGAAGTGGAAGTAAAGGCAGATGCTCCGCACGGGGTTGCATGGGACTCAAAAAAGCATACTGGGTTTGTTGGCTTGAAGAATCAGGTAAAAACTCAATGAGATTTAGACTCATCTTAAATTTATTACGTCTATCAATTTCAATCAGATCAAACGTTACCAATTGATTTAAAAAGATTTTTTCCATTCAGTTCAAGCCAAAGCTGAATAGTAACACAAATTAATACAAAATTATGAAATTAAATGTTTCTTTCATTTAAAGGGAGCTACATGCTACATGAACTCTCTTCTCCAAACAATGTATTTCACGAATCAACTACGGAAAGCAGTGTACAAGATGCCCACGGAGAGTGATGACTCCACCAAAAGTGTTGCCTTGGCTCTTCAGCGAGTTTTCTATGAACTTCAGTCGTCGGACAAACCCGTCGGCACGAAGAAGCTCACTCGATCCTTTGGTTGGGAGACGCTCGACTCCTTCATGCAGCATGACGTTCAAGAGTTTCTGCGCGTTCTCCTCGACAAGCTGGAGAGCAAAATGAAAGGGACTTGCGTCGAGGGAACGGTGCCCAAACTCTTTGAGGGGAAAATGAATTCCTTTATCAAGTGCAAGCATGTGGAGTACGAGTCAACGAGATCAGAAACTTACTATGACATTCAACTCAACATCAAAGGGAAGAAAGATATTTATGAATCATTCAAAGACTACGTTGAAACGGAAGTTTTAGATGGAGAAAATAAGTATGATGCTGGCTCACACGGATTACAGGTAAAAGGGCAAACATCCCAGTTTCATTTCGCAACTTCAAGATCTTACATTAGGAAATTTGTGTAACTAGGAAGCAGAAAAGGGCGTCATTTTCACTTCCTTCCCGCCAATTCTCCATCTCCATTTGATGAGATTTCAATACGACCCTGTAACGGACTGTTCTGTTAAGTCCAATGACAGATTTGAATTCTTCGAGAAGATTGACCTCAGTGACTACATTTCACCCAAGGAAGCTGGAGCACCTGATCCGGGCCCAATTACTTACACCTTGCATGCGGTAAAAATTTGTTTCTCAATCCCTAAGCAAAATATTTGGGATAATGTTGAAAGAATTTTAGCGATCGATATTCGATACCCTTTTTAAGATTGAATTTTATATGTGGATTAAAATATTTTGCCGGAATTTGTTAGGTATTGGTTCATTCCGGCGACAACCACGGTGGCCACTACGTAGTCTTCATAAATCCGCGAGGTGATGGGAAGTGGTGCAAATTTGATGACGACGTGGTATCCAGATGTACCAAAACTGAGGCCATCCAACATAATTTTGGTGGTCAAGAGGTATGAAATTGACCTTTGCGCAATGCAACAATGTATTTCTTTTTACACGAAAGAAAAAGTAGAAAAGAATTGAGTCAACGTTTTTTTAGATGGACGACGTGCACCCGGGTGTAAAACAATCGACTAATGCCTACATGTTAGTTTACATTCGCGATGCGGCTTTGAGTACAGTTCTTCAAGATGTAACAGAAGATGATATTCCATGTGAACTACTGGAAAGACTCAAGGTGAAAAATTGAATAAGAATTTAGTAAGACATGCACCAAAAGGGAAGAAAAGTTAAATTTCGTTTACGGTTGCTCACTTAGGACGAAAAGAACATGGAATCAGTGAAGAGAAAGGAAAGATCGGAGGCTCATTTGTACATGCAAGTGATGGTTGTTTCTGAGGATGCATTTGTGGGCTACCAGGGTGTTGATCTGTATGATACCGAAAAGCTGACGCCAGCGGTCCAGGCCAATATGAAAACGTTTCGAGTGTTGAAGAAAATGAAACCTAATCAGTTCATGGAACTTTTGGCAGAGTCTTACGTAAGAGGGAATTCGAAGTGGTTGAACTAATTAAAATTGAGCTTTTAAATAAAACTATGGATTGTGGTGCGCAGGGAATCGGCATTAAAAAACTCCGCCTCTGGCCTCTCACCATGAGAACCAATAAGGCCATTCGCCCCGCCTACATGGACTTGGACCCGGAGACGTGCAAGACGCTGGAAGAAACTCAATACGGTCAGATCTTTCCCTTCTTTCTCCAAATTCTCCCAGCCGATGACGAGAGAGACGCACTTCCGCCGTTTAGCAAGGACAACGATGTGATACTCTTTCTTAAGTTCTATGACCCTGTGGCAGAGACTCTGCACTACATGGGTCACTGGTGTGTCAACATCACCATCACATTTAGTAAGAACCGGCGCATATATGTGTCTAGTATCTTGTTTTATAATAACAAGCCCGTCCAGGATGGGGGTGTGTCCATTTGTCAAACGTACATTTTTTTAGGTTTAGGTTTGTTACGAAGTTCGTAACAGTGATCGTATTTGTGGTTTAGTCCGTTCTAGGACGAGCCTTTCTCTGATAATTACTGCAATTGACAAAAAATACTTGAATGAATTTAGACGAAGTGGCAGAAGAGTGTCGACGACGAGCCCACTTTACGCCCGACACGCCCCTCTCCCTCTACGAAGAAATTTCGGCTGGGAAGCTGGACAAAGTGACGAATTTAAGTGCAAGTCTGGACCAGGGGCTGGACGAGTTGATGGACGGCGACATTATTGTCTTTCATCGAACGTTTGAGCCAAGTCGAAAATCTAAATCTCTCCTAGACTTTTATACTTACATCCAATATAAGTGAGTAACTTTAAACTTACAAACTCAAAAGTTCATTAATTAACTTTAAGTTTATGTAAAATTGTGTTTCTAATTTTTTAGATATGAGATCACTTTTGTGGATAAAGGCAATACGAATGACTCCTTTGTGTTAGAACTGAGTTTGAAATCGAATTATATTGAAATGGCGACACGAGTTGGGCAGCGACTGGGAGTGGATCCTCTTCATATTCAGTTCTTCAAGTGTCAGCCATATAAGTAGGTGTTTAATTGAGTTAAAGCATCGTATAATGAATCTTAAATAATTATTTAATTTAACTTAATTACTTTACACAGAGAGTCCCCAGCGTATGCCCTCAAGTTCGAGCAAGACGGAGCCGATCTCCTTACCCTCCTGTCCCACGTACCTCACAAACCAAGTCGCTCACCCTACAAACTCTTTTATCAAATCCTCGGCATCCCCGTCACAGAGCTCGAGCACAAGAAGCAATTTAAATTAATATTTTACACGCCGGAAGATCAAGGTAAGATTATCTAATTTGTGAAATTAGAAATGAGAAATAGTTACAATTACAATGTTTGAAATCTCAAACGTTTTACAATTAACTTGTAGCTGAGCGTGAAGTTGTTTTCTACGTGAACAAAAATCCAAAGGCGACTGTAAAGGAAGTTTTGACTGAAATGAGCCGAGCCGTGTCAGAGCCAGAGAAGCCCGTGCGACATCTGAGGTTAATAGAAGTTTCTGCACATAAGATTTGCCAGATTGTTGACGGAGAGACGCATGCAGATGTCCTTACGCAAAGTTCTCCTACAAGTAAGTGCTCTTCAGTTGTAAAACGCTGAAACGCTTTACAGCTTCTCTTAAAACTTGCTTATTTGCTAGCAGCTCAGTGTTTTTAAAATCTTAAATTTCTAAAATTCCCAAACTTGTAGGGTATTACCGCGCAGAGGAAATTCAAACAGACGAAACGGTTTTGGACGGGGAGGAGCTATTGGTTCAAGTTGCTCATTTCCACAAAGAAGCTCGCTCTACTTTTGGAGTCCCATTTCTAATGAAGGTTAGATTTAGATGTTTTCAGATAACTGGAGATAGTAGATAGTACTAATTATCTGCAATGTAAATGTAACTTATTAAACTTCGTTTGGGAGAGAAGATGAGGCAGGGAAGGGATGTTCAATGTTTTGTTGAAGGTTTAATTCTTCAAATAATATTTACACTCTTCTAGATTCGATATGGCGAGAATTGGAGTATCGTGAAGCAGCGAATTCAAACGCGGCTGGGCATAAACGAGAAAGACTGGTCAAAGATGCGCGTGGCTTTGGTTCAGCAGGGAACTGCCAAATTTATTGAGAAGGAAGACGAGGAGCTCCTACTAAAGCAAGAGAATTTTCAAACGTACACAAATAGCCTCTCGGGAAGACCGTGGATTGGAGTCGAGCACGTCAACAAGGCCCCCAAACGATCCAGATACTCTACACTGGAGAAGGCAATTAAAATTTACAATTAGTTTGACACTGACCAGCTGATGAAAAGGTCAGAGGTCAAATTCCCTTATCAAGGGTCAACGGTATCCTCAACTCTGAAGAGGAAATGGACCTCCGGCGTTCTATCTCCCCTGCTGCAAACCCTGTAAATTATTCTAAACAAGGAGTATCACGTTGTTCTAAATAAGTAATTAACTCATCTCAAATCTACACCACTCTAAAAATTATTTGTCAATCCCGAATTTATTTCAAATAGACATCGACTCAAAATTATTTTTAGCCCGTTTACTATCATGATTCTTTTGACCCCGGATTATTTAAATTGGAAAGAACAGTTATTATTTGAAATCATTATTTGGACAAGTTTGTTTTAAAACGAGTTAATGATGGTTAATGACGTTAATTTTTTTTTGGCTTTACGAAGACGTGAAATAATAATTTAAAGAAGACAGTTTGTAAAAAAAGACCTGGGACGTTTTCCGCTTCCGTTTTCTTTGAAAATACAACCCGTTTAAGTGTGAAAACTTTTTTAATAATGAGAAGCTATTTATTCGTAAAAATTTAAAGGTGTTTTTGGAATTTAGACTTTTAGACAGTCGCTAACAATGGAAACGAGGGAGGAAGTGTTTTTGGGCACTTTAAGGGTCCCATTCCCAGGACCCAATGAAACCGCTGTTAGTCCCCACTCAAGGACCCTTAAAAAGCTAACTAGCGTTAATGTTACGTATATTATTATTACTTACAACTATAATACAATCTTTAAAAGAGAATGAAAATTAAAATAATGAATTGAAGGATACACCAAGCCAAAATCACTTTATTCGTTAAAAAAAAGTGCGTAAACCTAAACCGAGATTGTCTTTTTGAAGAATTGATTTTTAAAATGCTCTTACAAATAACTGAAGAAAATTTTTGAATGAGTTCGGCTAAGAATTTCTAATTTTTACTTACCTTTTTATGAAGAAACATTTTCTAAAGCTTTTTAAGTTGTTTCATAAACTTGTTTTTTTTTTTCACTAGATATTTTTCATTAGAAATTATTACTGCTACTGTAGATTTTTGTTTCTCTTGTTTTCAGTTTTCAGCGTTCACGGAAGCGTTTCATTCGAGAGCAGGCAATTGAAGCGTTCAAAACAAGCACTAATAATTAAAAAAAAACTGTTTTCAAGTTTTTTTAACCTGTTCAAAACAAGTGTTTTATAATAGTGGCATTGGTTGCTGAATTTTTGATGAGAGAGGAGAAGTCGGAGTTTCTTTGGTTGAAAGTTTGGGAGAAAGCATTTTAGCTCCGCCCACTTCCCACTTTTGCTTGTCGTGTTGGCGGAGTTAAAGGGAGAAGGCGGAGAAAGTTTTTCTTTTTGAAGTCACTTTCTCCGACTTTCACCCTCTCTTTTTACCTGTTGGTGTCAAAAGTCCGTCGAATAGTAAACGAGTGACAATAGGAAGCTTAAGAAGAGACAAATAAAAAATCAAACACTTTTTGTTAAAATGGGTAAGCTTTTGTTTAGATTTTGATTTTTAGAAAATGTTGTGAATTAGAAAGCTTTGACATGACCCTTGGAACGCAGGTAGGACCCTTCCAGTGCCCGTTCCATGCAAGATTTGTGGTGACAAGTCCTATGGAAAGCATTACAACGTCTACTGCTGCGATGGCTGTTCCTGCTTTTTCAAGCGATCCATTCGAAGGAAGATCCTCTACAATTGTATCGGTAACTTAAAGAAGCTTGAGCGCTTTCCAAAGTTAAAAAATAAAGCGCTTATATTTGTCAGCGTTTTATGGAATTCTTAAAATAAGTTTTTTGGAACTTTTTTTTTGTAGAAGTGAAACAAAATTATCCGCATTCAAAATTCATTAGGTTATAAAGATCACCACTTAAGAATAGAGTATATTATTTACCCTATTTTTTTTTGCTTTAAATGAAAGGTACAGGAAACTGCGTCATTGACAAAGCTCGACGGAATTGGTGTCCAGGATGTCGCCTCAAGAAATGCATTCAAATGAAAATGAATACAAGCGGTAAGAATGTCGTGGTAATGTACTTTACTTCCTTGAAACTATCCTGATACCTCGATAAAGATATCTTCACTAAACGATACTATCCCCGGTATCTACTCGATAAAGCTATCCTCGAAATGTCCTCAATGTGTTTTGATGAACCAAAAACGTGGCAAATTTACTTAATTTTACTGTAAATCAGTTTCAAAGAATTGCTTTTCAAAAGACGCTATTAATTTCAAATGCAGAAAACTTGTCGTGTGTTGAAATTTGAGAATTTTGTTGTGGTTTGACGCCAGGAAAAAATATTCCTCAGTTTGAGAGTTACCTCAGACTATCGAATTTAACCATCCTTTGGACCATTGTTAATTTTGGGTGGCATTTTTATTATGCAAAGTGAAAGCATCGGAGAAAGTCGTTTTACTGCGACTCTCAGCATTGAAAAAATAAGTAGAAGCTATGATTGACGTGTCATGCTTGTCGCTTGCATGACCTCAAGCAGGATTCAAAATAACTTTTTTAAAAAGGACTTTTAGAAAAAGAAAAGTTTTTGAAGGAGTATTGAAATTGTGGGTTGAGAGGCCTCTTGCCTCTCATCTCTTATTCATCCCCCTCAATTTACAACAAAAACTCACTTTTACAAAGCACACTTTCACTTCACTTTCACCCCATTATTCACTCCACCACAAACAGAGAGCCCTTTAGTTCTTGAGCAAGGGCTCACTTAACTTATTTAAAGCCTACTTCACCTCTTCACCATCAAACTTCACTCAACTGAGTCATCAACCAATCACGTTTCGTTATCCTTAGCTGTGCAAGAAGAGCGTGGACCGCGGAAGAATAACCGGAACAAAGCCACTTTTTCACCCTCGTCATCCCCTCAAGACTCGAACCATGACAAGGGGTCAACGACCGAAGTGACCTCTGACCTCGTGGCAGCAAATGATTCCAGCGACTCTAGAGTTCCAGAAGAGGATTTACGAACTGGAGTCAGCGATCCAACGGTGACCTCTCCGAAAACAGAGGTCACGATATCAGGTCAAACCCTCTGTCCTCTGATGCTTCTGAATTTCGGACAGCCAGCCCTCTACTGGGAACAGGCCAATGGAGTCCAGGGTGCGAAAACAACTGATCCGTTGAATTTGACCTTTTGACCTTGACTTGACCTCAATTGACCTTTTTCAGGGAACGCACTACTGAATCTCTTGATCCTGGCTGTTAAGCACGCTCGCTCCCATCCACCATTTGCATTCCTTGCCCGCGGACTTCAAAATGAGATTTTGGGGAAAGTATGGCCTCAATTACTTCAACTTCATCTTTGCGTCTGGGGTATTCCAGGAAAGAGCATTTCTCTCGACCAACTTCAAATCCAGAATATGTAATTATAATTAATTAACTGCTTGATTAACTAATTTGTGTAATTAAGACTATATAACCTGTTTAGCGAGATGCTAGCCTCCGTCTCAACCCTTTGCCAACAATTAGCTCTTACGCCACTCGAACTTTCCTTTCTGGAATCAATGCTACTTCTTCAAAGTCGTAGGTTTCAAATTTGCGATATATGTAGTAATTTCAAATTTTAGTACAAATTATTGAGTGCAATTCAGTAATCGCTGAATCGCTGAAGTTTTCAATGATTATTGAACTTTTAGAACCGAATTCCTCGGAGGATGTTAAAAATACAGAAGGCGCTTCTGCAGAAGAGGACTCAAACTTAGCCCTTGAAGTCCTCTTTCAAAGGACTCTCCTTGGCCTTAACCTATGCATTGTTCAGCAGAGCCCTTCAAGTACCCATCGATTCAGGAAAATCCTCACTGTCTTTGACCTCTTGAAAGTTGATATGAATCTCTTTACTGTAGCCCTCACCCCCTCTGTTTCAAAATTTGTCATTGACAATTTTTAAAAAAATCACACTATGCAGATGCTTTCTCATCAATAAAATTCCATAAACTTATCCCTGAATCCTCTGATGAAGTGATGACTGAATTCAGCGCTTCTTTGACTCCTAAAGTACTGAATCCAGCGTCTGACTTTTTTTTATTATGAAAACTGTCTAGAACGGCTGTGTTCTTTTCTATAGAAAGAAAGCAACAATGAAAGTGAGTGAAAGAATAGGCTACTAGAAGTGAAAGTGCCAGAATTAGTAATGCTGCTGAAAAATTGATGAAAGGAGAAGTGCCTGCCGGTAACCTGACCAAATTATGACAAAAGGGGCTCTTATAAAGTTTTACATTGTTCCCGTTCCTAGGATGGTGACATGCAAAGGGCCATGTCATGACACATTACCTCAACTTATGCCTCCATGTCAACTTTTGATTAACGATTTCTACGAAAAGAGGATCTTTTTGATTCCCTGGGAATTAAAGGCTCCCAAAATTGAAAGTGGCAAACGCGTTTCACAATTTGGAAAAAAAAATTAGTTGTACTTGAAATCGCAAATTTCTTATTTTGGAGAAAGCGGAGAAAGTTGCGCGGAGTTAATGATTGCTTTTGAGGTGATGTTACAGTGGTTTTTAAGCCCTCGGTAGTTTTGAAGTTTCAAAAAACTCCAATTACTGTAACTTGATTTTTTTAAGCTTAACATGACATCAGCAACCTTAGTAAAATCAGCGATCATCATCAAAATAATTTCGCTTAAAAATTTCGAAATCATGAAAGCTTAATATTTTAAATTTTTAATACTAATTTACATTCTTACATAAAATATAATTGATATTTATATTCGAAACAAGACGCGCATGAGCCTTGTTAAAATTTAAAATTGTCAACGACGATATTGGAATGCATCAAGTTTTTACTTTTATTAACTAATTACTTAAGTACTTACATAGTTAAGTAATTAAGTTATCAGGTAATCGAGCGCCACTAAATGGATGATTTAAATTGACAGCAGCAGCAGCATGTTTTAGAAGATCGAGTTTTTCATAGTAATTTGCGGATGATCTTGGCAGGATTTCCAGCAACAACCACATTTGACGGAATGTCCCTTACAACGACGGCTGTTTAAAAAAAGAAGTAACATTGCTTTAGTCCATTGAACAGAATTTAAAACAAAGTAAAAAACTTTACATCCAGCCCCAATCGTAACCCCGTCACCGATGGTCACTCCAGGACAAATTGTCACGTGACCTCCGATCCAGACATCGTCACCAATGGTCACTGGCGCAGCGAGCTCAAACTCCAGCCTCTCTTTGGGACACACCGGATGGGTCGCTGCATAGATATGGACTCCTGGCGCTATTAGGACGTTCTTTCCTGTCAAGAAACCTATACTTTGAACTCTGACCTTGACCTTTGACCTTGGCATTATCTGACCTATTTTGACCGGAGCACAGTCCAGGACACAGAAATCGAAATTGATTTGTGCGTTGGCTCCTATCGTGAGATTGTAGCCGTAGTCACAGCGGAAGTTCGGCTCGATGAAAACGTTTTGGTCTGAATTCGGGTTTAGCAACTTTCGCAAAATCGCTTTTCGCCCTTCACCGTCCTCCACTGGAGTGTCATTGAATTGACGAATGAGAAGGCGAGCTTCAAGGCGCTCACGGCTCAGGACCGGATCGCTTGGCTGATACGGGAATCTGTTAAAAAATTCAGCGTTCAGTGCGTGCTTGACCTTGAGCGACCTTGGCACTTACCCTCCATTCATTCGCTCCTTCTCTGTCAAGTGGGCGTATGTCGCCGGATCCGGTTGCTTCGGCACGGCACGCATCAAATGACGCTCCTCGGAGTCGTAACCATTGGAATTGGTCGCCATTTTGTTTTAGAACAGAATATTTTTTAACCGAACACAACGTTGTTCAGAGCAGAATTTTAGCTGTAAATTAATTCTTCTGTCTCTATTACCGGCCACTTGAAAATACTTTCAGCTTCCCGGCCTCACTCTATCGACTTTTTTGCAAAATGCAAATCTCAACCTTTTTTCGCTAGTGCAAAAAATATATTTCGCAAATGTCTCAAATTTAAAACGTTTTTTTCTGAACGAATGAAAACCTTCTAACAATTTCTTAAATTTATTTAATATATTTGAAATAAAACAAAGTTTTTTGTACTAAAAAAACCTCAAATTGATTTTTGAAGCGTTGCAAAAGGCTTATTGTCTTCCAACCGCTGCTTCCTGCTAAAGACGCTTCTACATCCGTCTAATTCGTCTTAACCTGAACTTGAACCTACGAAAAGAAATTTACATGAATAAGAAAAATAATTCGAAGTCCTCTTAGTAGGATTTTAGGATTTTAGCATAATTAGTAGACCCACCTGTGCTGGCTGTAGGTGGGGCGTTGGTGGTGGTGGTGGTGGTGACATTGGTAGCTGGCGGCGGAACAACGTCCACCACGAAACAGCGCCACCCAATTTGAACAGGTTGACCAAAGAGCCAGGCGAAGGGATTGCCGAGGATGGTACATAGACAAGAGTAGCCAGGGCGCAGGCGTAGGTTAATACTTAGCAGAGAACAATTTTGATCTGGAATATCTGGAAGAGGTCAGAGGTCAAATTTAAAATTTTTAAATTCATTGTTAATTGACTTGAATTAATTAGGTTTACTTTCGAAGCCGACCTTGGCTCCAGAGGCTATGCAAATGGAAACGAAAATAATTGCCAACAGAAGAACCTTTGAAACTGCCATGTTTGCTTGGCGTTTGGTTTTTTTTTATTTTTAAACGTATTTTTTGGCTATGAATTCAAGCTTGGTTCTTAATTGCCTTCTCTGTTTGCTTTATATACTTATTTTTCTGAATTAAAATTTTGTGTTTTACGCAATTTGCAAATAATTCGAAAATTGGAATTATGCATGCTTACACACGCTTCCAAAAATTTCCACAAATTGGATTTCTGCATAATTCATTAATTTTGTCAGGAAACATGCAAGAAATTTGCTACTGCTAATGTAAGAAACAAATTAATTTTGAAGATCGATCGTCTTATCTAATGCTCAATTTCGCAAGAAGTGATTTAATGACTGACGCAGAAGTATTTGAGTTTTGCGTAGTTGGCAAAGCGTGGAGAGCAGGAAACATTAAGGAATCAATTAAATTTATTTGTAAGTAGATACTTATGTGACTTATACATTTAAATGGCACGTTCTCATGTTAAATTGGACGAAACTAGAAAATACTGGAGACGAGCTTGAGAGATACCGGAGAAAAGCTTTAGAAATATTGTTAGTTTTGCATTGCTTAATTACTGAATATTTGAAAGTAAGTATAGAATTGTAAATGGTTTGGTTTGGTTAAGTAAATTTCGTGACTAAACGTTGGTAACAAAAATGCAATATTTTCATGTAAAGCCCTGATGCATCATTTCCTTGAAGTGCCGTCTCGAGTTGAGGTACATCATGGACTCTGCGAGAATGCCATATAAAGGTCAAAGGTCAAATATTTAGTTCATTAGTTCAGAAAAATGTCAAATGCCGTGGATTACTGTAGTCTTACCCTCGTAAGTGTGGGGCATAATTGGCGGTGGAGTTTTGTCCATTAGAAAAGTGAAATGGAAAATATTTGTGACATCAGTAACTCCTGTTTCTGGATTCATAACTTCGGCAATTACTGGTGCGTGGACGTAATTGTTTTCAACGTAGCCAATCTAATTGAGTCAATTGAATTGTAAATTAAGAAATTAAGGAAAGCATTCTTTAAGACTAACTACTAAGTTAGTAATGAGTTTAAAACTATGGTGAATTATTTAAACTACACACGAAAATGAAACGAAAAAATACCTCTGCCCCAAATCGAAGAATTGACCCGATTTCTACAGGCTTCCGAAACAGTATATCGTCAATGTTAATGACTTTTGGTCTCGTCTTTCTAAAGATAAATTTAGCCATCAGTCATCACTCATCAATTGTCATCAAAATAGTTTTGATGAACAGCGATGCAGTTGCAGTAAAGCGCTTACGTGTATAAATAGACGTTGGAGAATGCTAGTTCAAAAGCTTGTCGCATAATGAACCCACCAAATATCTTGTTGAAGCGATTTCGATACTAAAATTAGAATAGAGCTAGAGCATTTGCAAACTTCATCTTTTCTGATGTGAATGGAAAGAGAAACAGAAAAAACAACAACCTGTGGATGACACAGTAGAAGTGTGTTGAGACGCCCTTCTTCCATGGTAGACATATTTGGTGGTTTTAGTGTCCTCGCATCCAGCGCCGCAGGACGAAATCCGCCATAACTTGGATTCAGCGTTGCCATAAACAAATTGTGAATAATTTCACGCTCCTCCTCTGTCGGGGGTTTGAGAAACAAGGACTCTTGGGCAGCCAGCTTCCGTTTAACTGATCTCTCTAGTTTTATATTACAGAAACATGCCTTACGGTTAGTTAACTAGGTTAGGTTTAGGTTTAGGTTTTAAAGATTGAAAAAATAAAATAAAATAAAAAATTATTCAAAAATTCATTTCAACCTAAGCGTTGAATGAATACCGACCTTTTCCCTGAGCGATGTAGGCGGCTTCCTCGGGTGTATCAGAAACAAGGGCGTTAATTAATGCAGACCCTTGGTTCAAAGGGTCACGAGCAACGAAAACGAAAACTGCTGAAGTTAATTTCTTCCAAGATCCAGGCTCAACTTGTTGATCTACAAGAACAGATACTTCCATCGATGACCTACCCACCCAAGACACATGTCCCGAAAGGCGGATATCCTTGTTTGGCTAAAGAAAAGTATGAATTTAAGACAGCTAAATGATACCATTACAAGATATTGTCACGTACTCTGTGACGTATCGACTGGGGGGAC
>VYYI01001529.1:0-19038 GCA_021029175.1 Bilobella aurantiaca
ATTCCTAGTCCTGCTCTAGAGTTCGACTGAGAATAGCTTAGGATTGGCTAATCTTTAGATTGCTTTAAGATTATGATTGGATGAAGATTGGATTAGATTTCAAATTCCTTATGCATCGATTTTGGGATTGGATGTAGGTTGGATAACGATTTGAAACGCTAATGCATCCGCCTACAGTGCATGCGTGCATGCTTTCTGTTATATATTTACATTTACATACCAATGCATTACTTCAAATTCCGTACCTAACGTTCTGATTTCTAGAAAAATATTTCAGACCTCAACCAAGCTGGATTATCATTGATAACATTACATTACAACTCACTTCTTGGGAGAGTTAGTTTTGGCAATAATGATGTTTAAGTTTTTCTTTTAGAAAAAAGTTATTTTTCAAACACAATCTATCACGGTATTTGTAAATTTAATGCAACAACTGCGTGAACGTGATATAATCTGATGTTTCATTTATGCAAATATTGGACTAAAGCATTTATTTTATTATTTAAGCATTCCATTTTCAATATTTTCTAGTCTAAAATAAATAAATATCTGAAATTTGATCACAATCAATCTCACAATGAAGATATCAAAATAAGGATATGAATTTAGCTTGTGCATAATTAATTTCGTTTATACGCTGCATATAACTCGTGGGGTATCTTACCACCTGAATTGAGAGCTTCAATCAAGCGGCACTTTCCATCTGATATTGGTGCGCCGAACCTAGGGTAATTTCAATATAAAATACTCAAGCTTGTATGACGTAAATCTTACAAAACAGGTGACAAACATACGGCTTTCTGAGGAGGGATGGAAGGAATTGTTCGTAATAGTACTGCTTCCGGAATAGCAACATTTCAGATATGGCTTCTGGTATTTTCTTTTTCGAGTCGAATGTCTTTAGAATCCTTTCGATGTCAAGCTGGACCTATTATAATTTTTTTTTGTAGAAAGATCAAGCAAATACATGATGTAAAATTCCTCTTACAGGATTGTTTGGATTCGGTTCATAACCCATTGCCTCCTCGATTTCATTAAATTCGGCATTTCTGTCTTTCGCCAATTTGATATAGTCATTCCAGATTGGTCTCATTCCAGTAGGGACATAAACGTTGTAGGTTGTATGTACTTGCAGAAAGCACACGGGCTCATTTGGTATCAATTCAGAGAGGACGTTAGTAAGTACTGTGAACTTATCCGGAGTGTTTGCAGGGCTGGTCACAGCATTTCCAAATGTCCCTATGTACCACTTTTCGTAACGGTCAAACTTCTGAGGGGAAATCAGACAACAGTGTCGAGCAAGAATGAAGGCTCCTAAAACTTTGTAGGAGTTATTTTCTGTTAAACCTGACGCAAACAGATCACGTATCAGTTCCCGTACTAAAGGAAATACGACATTGGACAGCTCTTCTGTGTTCACTATCACAGAAATAACATGCAATAAAGCCACCCAGTTCATTCTTCTTTCGTCAATATGGACTGAAGACATCTGAATAGCTTCTTTAGCTTCTTGCAGCATCATGTCAGAGGATTGACTTAAGATCTGAAAACGGTTCTTGAATATTAGATGATGCGAATGCATGCGAAGCAAGCTATAGAAAGACGTAGATTTACCAAGGAAATATAGTCCCACAGACCTGGATGCTGTTGCTCCAATTGCTCCGCAAACGTTTCCTGTTGTCGGTGAACATCTTGTATTGACAAGGCGCTGGAGTGTGAAAGAATTTGGTCTAACTGGGCTATGCGATACTTTCTCTTGAGTGAATTTGGAAGCGGCGCTGAAAAGAATTAAAACATTGTTAGAGATGATGCCGATGCTGGTTCACTATTTGCTGAATAATGAATACTCAACTCACCTCCTTCCAGGATGGCAACGACTAGCTGCCGACTGATGCGAAACGATGACTCGGACATGAAACGAAGACTTATTTCGGCCAATATATCAGTTGCCAAACTTTTTGTACTAATCAATTGCTCCTTTGGACTTGAATTAGCATGAGCGATGACAATTACCTCCGGTAAAATATCGCTCAGTATTTTTGAGCTTTTCCGTCTTGTGGTGTCTTCCCAAGTATGGGACGAAAAGATAAATTCTATGATTTGTTTAGAAATAAATTGTTTTTCCGAATCCGTTTGCAGCCTATAAAATATAAACACAGTAAACAAAAATTCTTTCACATTAAGATGCATTACCAAACTGACCTGATTATATAAGCTATGAAGCCAAAGACTTTGTATTTGCTGCATGACATTAACCACACCAATTCCAGTGATGGATGTCGAATCTGAAAACAAGCACGTCACTGCTCAACTCAAAACGTTTTTGCCGCAACATCAACATTTCCTATTCCCTTCAATTACGAATGCGATTAGAAGGAAGTTGTTGTTTGAAAATGTAGATTAATTTTAATTTTCTAACCTTTGAACAGAAAAGCGTCACCAGTTCCATGTCGTCCAGGCCTATTCCCGAGGTATCTCTAATTAACTTGGCGAATATTAGCAATTGTTTGACATGTTTTCTCAACGTTTTTGTTGATATAAGGAAGCTCTTTCCAAGCTCAATGTCCATTCTGCTTCCGCAATGTTTGGTTCCATCGCTTCTCAATGTTGGAGTGGTGACGCTGGCCAATACGGATCCTGTGTCACTGCCGTTGTCAGTGTCATGTTTCTGTAAAACGTTAAGAAGAGAATTTACGAAGAAATTAGGAATAAAATCCCTCCGATTGGTCCTGCTTGATTCTGGTAGAGCAGCAAATTCTTTTTCCATTTGATTAAATACACGCTGAAACTCAAAAGCATCGTGAAGGTCGTTCTCAATTTCCATGTTGAGCACTCCAAACAGATTTGACGAAATGTGCATCAGAAGTTGTTAATTGTCAAATTAAGAAAACTTGATTAATTTAGCCTAACTGACGAAAATTGTTTAAGTGCGTTCGATCATACTCAAGCACAAGTCAAGTTACACAAACACAATCACAATCGTCATCGTCTCCATCCGTCGACTACTTACAACAATTCACTTCTCAATTAAATAAGTACTGCCAAGTCAAACAAATTCGTTTCTTAATTGTCTTCATTTGTTTGGCGTATTGTTTAATGTTTACACACACAAAAGGCTGTTGTTGTTTAATTGTTTAATAAGTAAACAAGCTTCAGTTCTGCTCTGCATAACTTGTGATTGTGACTTGCCTCAAAATCAAATAGCGCCGATTTCCCGCCTTCAAAATTTGAATTGTGTGATGTTTATTTACAAAGGAAATGTTTACACGGTCAGCTGCGTTTGCTTGTCTTGTATTGGTTCGTTCGTGCTTTGTGGAGGCAAATTAAAAATCTCGAGAAGTTAAAATCAATCATATAAACAATACCAAATGTTTAAAAAGATAAGTTAAACAATTGTTTAAACAATTGATTAAACAAGTTTAATCTAGTTGGCTTAACCGCAGAATATTCAGGTAAGGATAAGATTGATTTTGAATTCTATTAGTGGGATGTTTATAGAGTTGAATCTACTGGTATGATTGCCTCTGTTTTGCCTATGTTATTAGCCTTGTTCCTTGATATAAATTCCTTCTTCGATTCAAGCTCACATTAACTGACACGTTTTTTTTTTACTTTTAGGAAGTACTGGCCGTCTATCAATTGGTGGCCCTGCCTTTAAGGGTAGAAAAGTTGTGACGTGACCTCCGATTCTCGGCTGACACTAGGTGGTGGTTGTGGAGTAACTCGATTGGTCTTGGCTTGTAAAAATACTGTCTCTTCTGAACGATGTCATTCTTAAAAACCCAATTGGTCAGTCACTCGCGCAAGGTTTGCAGTCTCTACAAAAGAGCACTGCGGAACCTCGAGGACTACTCTATCGAAAGGTAAATTTGAATTGGGACTTTTCACATACGGCGAATTTATATTGTATTGCCAATTTCTTACTAAATCTAAACATGTCCATTCATTTTTCCCGTTCCATGCACTATGGCTTCCTCTCCGCCTCTTAAAATTAAAGATGATCAGGACGCGAGTATTAAGGATATATTTTCCTGCTGATTTTTAAGGAGAGGAAAACTGAAGGTGTTTTTGCTAGTATGCCTTTTCATTCGTTAACGCTTCTACGGCTGCGCTTTTTGGTGAGCGTTTATTAAGACTTTAGTACAGTAAATTAAGCACGTTGAGAATTAATAAATTAAATACATAGGGTCAAGATGCATTCTGTGCTAATATACTAATTACATTGACACTACTACATAGTATTTTGTGGTGAGGTTCTACAGGCTCTAAGCTATACCTAGATTGTTACTACCGTTGAACCAACGATAAAGTCTCCTCATTGGTGAGGCAAGATCCCAAAAGTCCAATTCAAGTATTCCATTTCTTTGGCCCTGTCTTTGAGCGCCTCCAAATTCTTTCCGTCCTTGACCTGGCCTCTGTACTTGACGACGTTTTTGCTTTGGTCTCTTGTACATTAATGATTTAAATGCGTTCTTGACCGTGGACATTGCCTTATTAAATCTCCCTTTCAGCTTTACCATCATTTTGTTCAACCCATTCTTCTGCCTGAAGGATTGGTTCTGTATATGACCATTGTTGTATTCTCCAGCAGCCTCATAAGTAATTGAAGGTAGTTGGTTAGGTGGATTCTGGAAATTTTGGTCGTCTCTGCCATACCCTATCGTCGATGAAACTATTACTACTGACACAGGTCGCTGTGCTGCATGGCGCTCCTGGAGTTGCTGTGCCTGTTGCCGGTAGTTTTCCGCTTGATACTTGCTTTGAAGCTGGTCGGAAGACTGTGGGACATTTTGAGCATGTCCTTGAAACGGGAATCCCGACGGCTTGAAGCCGGACTCTCTTCTAAGAATCGTATTTTGTTGTGGGTAGCTGGGAGCGCTGTCGGCGCTGATGGTCATTCCGTTTGGAAAACCACGGCCCTCGGCGGTTTGAATAACGGCCTTTCCCTGCCTGTTGTCGGTTACCGGTTCAGTTCCAGCAGCGCCCAAGCTCCAATAGCGAACTCTTCCACCGCTGGACTTGTAATGATTATGACCAACTTTCTGCACGCTGTCATGAATATTAATTGCCCCCTTATTGACAAGCAGAAAAGGTGACGGACTTGGATTTGGCAGGGAAATCGAAGATCCAGAAAGGAGTAGCAGGATCGCAATAGATATACTCCATTTAAATCCGACGTTGCTCAGCACAGTTGTCTCCAAAATCTCAAGGTCCATTGTCCTCTGTGCTTAAACTTTTTCCAGAGAAAAAAAAACGATCTCGATTTCCAAATCTTATCTCAGCAATTGTTTCAAATGTCGTTTGAAAATTCAACCGCTTTTCGAAACAATAGTTTCCGAAGTAGGGAATTCAGCAGCGATTTTCAGAAACCCACGGAACAAAAGCGCCTCTGGTGATGGCGTTCTTTAGACTTGTTGAGCCCTCTGTGTGAGAATTGACATTGAGGGAAGAGGGTTCCTTTGGATGAATTTTTATAAAGGCTCCCTTAATTTTCAGTGATTGCCTAGTGTGCAATTGTGCATTTTGGTGGTTCTAGTAGTAGGGCATCATCGTAACAAGTGGGCCGATTGAAGATTTCCTGGGATTGACAGTTGGAGACTGCACTTTCAGGGTGAGCTAGACAAACACAATAAGAGTAAAGTGAGATATGGATCAAAGAAGGGTACTTACAAACCAGTGGGTCTCTATTAAGTGGCAGGACAAATTAAGTTTTAAAATTACATTGAGTGACTGTGTGAAAAGGAACAGGAAAGTATTGTGAATGACTTTAACGGATTTCGGTCGGAAGATGATGATGATTTCGGTACGTCTAGGTGCACAGGGTGTTGGAGGATGAATGAATAATCATAATCAGAGAGGCATTGACGATTCTGTTCTGTTCATGTTGTTCGAGTCCTAAATTTCACAAACATGTGAACTCAATCCTCCATAACAAAAAAAAATTAAATTAAAACGTAATGCAGTATTGGTGGTCAAAGCGTCAGTAAAGATGCCTGGGAACGAAGAGTAACAGGTTGCATGCGGATCCTTGTAACGACGCTTCCTTGACCAGTTGGTTGTGGAAGGAAGGCAGCGTTACCTCTCCTATATTTGACTACCTGGGAATTTTCCTCAAAATAATTCACAGTCCCTATTTTTTAATTTTCTGTCAAGTCATGGCTTTGATTAATGTACGTTACGTTAGTTTCAAACTTGAATGATGCGATGGCAGTTGTATGGAAAATGGAACAAGGGCCTTAAGTGTCATTGTCAGGGTCTTACTTAAAGGAATCGTAATGAGCCCTTAAGCTAATGGATTTTTGTCTAACCTACTGATGATTGCTTTTTACTTGGAAATAATCCTTTTGTTTTGTTTCTTTTTTGCATACCTCAAATGCCAGAAGGGCGAAAGATGATGATGAGCGTGAGAATATAGGCTATTTTCTCAAAGTCATTCACACATTATTGTCTTTTTAAAACACTTCTTCGAGATGAAGGATTTTAAAAAAAAATACGCAACGCCTTTCTGAAAAAAAAAAATTAAAAGCTGCTCTTCAACACTAAAACAAAGGTTTTAAGTGGAAGTAGCCCACCCAACATATAGCCGAAAGTGAGACTTGGAATTTATGGGAAATAAATGCCAAGTTTACATATTTCAGAAAGTTAGAGTGACAGCCCAGGGCTACAGCGGCTGTAAATTAATAACTAAAACTAACCATGTAGCCATAAAGGAAGCTTTAAGAAGGACTGATCTTGCTTAATTGCATTTGCATTTTTCACTTTTTGGGGGGTTTTAAAAGTAGGTTGAGCACCGGATACAAGGACGCGATATGAAAATGTGACGTGTTAATTTGTCAAAAAAAAAAACAAATCCGGCGATTTAACTCTACTTCCTGCTTCGTCCTTTGTTGCAGTTATAACAATAACGTCTTAAATTACTTTTCTTTTTGAACGCAGACATAACTATCGATACCATGCGGTGTATTTGAGGGAACGTTTTGAAAAGAATCGAAATGAATTGGACATGAGAAAGGCAAAGGAACTGTTGGATCTGGGTGAAGAAGAACTCTTCCGTTGCAAACATTACCAGCCATTCAAATGTAAGTTTTCTGAAACAATAACTTTACTAATTAAAACTCGTTTTATAGCTCTTTAGGATTTGGTCTGAACTTGTCAAACTGAATTTGTATTTTTTAATATTTGTAAAAATGAATTTCAGTTCCCAAATCACCCGGAGGCGTCGCGTATCAACGAGAAGTAATCCCTCCTGATTGGGTACTTGACTTCTGGGAAGGGCCGGAGAAAGCTCAGTATCCGGAATATTTTGCTCGTCGCGAAGAACGGAAAAAGGAGTATATTGCCATGTGGGAAAGAAAATATGGGAAGCCAAATCCCGATGAAGATCATCACTAAAGCAAATGAAGTATAGAACTTGCCTGCTTCCGATAATGTAAAACCGTAGTCACTAAATAATTGATTCGTTATTAAATGTGCGTAGAGCCGTCATGATTGATTGTTGAAAATGTGACATGGATAATTTACTTACTTTTGTATAGGAATAGTACAGTAGGTAAAAGAGAATCTTGCCCATAATTCAATTACCATACAACTTGCTTTTTAATTTTTGCATTATTGACATAATGATAATTGAAAACTACTACTACTAGTGAGAGTTTTTCTTATCTTCGACGTATTCCAATTTTCGCCCACACAAGTCCATCATTTCACCTTTTCGGCTACTAAGGTTTGCAGTTCCCATGGTGGCTGGTCCTTGGTCTTCATCGTCGTCACTAGAATCGTCATAAGCAACTAACCCTGGAAGAATTCCGATGCATACTAGACTTCCTTTGTCTGGAACGCTTTCGATGATGGATGTCGAATCAGTTGAAGTTGGTACGCTATTTGATTGAACAGTACTTTCAACGGGAGGACTTTTAGCGATATTTTCGGAGCCTATAAAAAAAGTCCAAAATTCATATCTAAGTAGACTTACCATTTTCTTGGATGAAAAAGTTAAGCAATAGCAATATCTTACCTTCTTTTAGTTTTTTAGTTAATGGCGGATCCGACTCATTTGAGACACTCTTTCGCTTAACTAAACCCGCTAATAGCTGACTCTGTTTCTTTAGTCCTACGGAGGGGATTTCATCAACAGGTTTGGACTTCTTTACATTAACAACCTTCAGTTCTTGATGAATTGCTTTCTCTATTTCCTTTTCACGTAGTTCGGATACGGCATTTCTAAATTCAGAGAGCTCTTTCGCTTCTTCAAGCCGTTTACGCTTTTCCTCTTCTTGCCGAGCTTGGTCCACATAGTCAAGGAACTGGACCTCTTCATCGTCCAGCGTTTTCACAAGGTTTTCTGAAATAAAAATTTAACAGTAAACGTCTCTTCCAATGTCTCCCGATTGGTAAAGCAAAGTGACTTGATGGCCTTAGTCTAAGGCCCTTAGAGTCCTTACGTACTTAATTTCTTTGACTCTTCAAAGTCTTCCTGCTTTCTATCCTTCTGTTCCTTGAGTCTGTCATAGAGAGAGCGTGTGTCGATGGGCTCCTCGGGTACTTCTATAAGAGCAAACAATATCAAATTACAAAATGGTGGCTAAGAAATAGTAAGTGTATCTACCAATTATTGATTAATTGCTTTTTACCTGCCGGTTCTTCTGGCCTTCTCACCTTGTCCCATTGCTCTTGACGTACTCTTCGCTTCTCTTGGATCTCTGCTTCTGTCACGAAACCTGAACTCATGCTTTCGCGTTAATTAGACAGTGATCGACGATCGATTAATCGCTTAACTTAAAATAATCGAGTAATCGGATAAATTACGCTTGTTCCAATATGTAAAAGACTCCTAGGTAATTAATTTTGTGTCCAGAAGATTTTTTGCACTAAAAATACACAGAGGACGTAAAATCTACAACAACCCCCTTTGCCTGTTGTAATGTTGGGCTATTAAGAACCCCTTAACACCGTAGTGGATACTTAATTACAATTTAAGAGTCTAAATTTGTATTTTTATTACTTAAAATTAATTACTTTTGAAGTACATCTTAATTAATTTCTAGTTAACTACATTAACTTCTATTACTAACAACGATATGTTGTATAGGCGTCTTGTCCATGACTGCACGACGAAGAGAAGGAAACGAGAGAGAGACTTGATCAAAATGATAAAAAAAATTGAGATGATAAGTTTATTTTCAACACATGACAAATTATTATTGTAAACAAATTACATTTAGTTTAATTAACTAATTTTGGATTTAACATAATAAAGTAATTGACTAATTACTTTTATTGGGGGTGACAACAAATTTCAAAGTTTATTTGATTGATTCTGGAGCCAAGAACCCCGTCATCATGACCTGTCAAGGAAAAGGAGTGTCGTCTAATTAATTGTGATTTGTGATATGAAAAAGTAATTGTGCTGCGTCACGAAAATAGTAATCTTAAGATTTTCCCTTCGTTTTCATTCGGAGTTAAACGTAGAGCAGTGCTTTATCTTCATATACAAGGTAAGCGACATTATGTCAAAAAATATGATGTTAGTCAATTACTTTGGGTTATAAACCAACTAAATTATGTGTAAGAGTACTGGAAATACCTTGATAAATCCAATTGAAGCGTTTCCTATTTTTGAAGGTGCAATGGATCTTGTATTTGAGAGATGCTTAGCAATGGATCTTGATTTCCCAATCCTCGATTCTCCTATTTGGCTCTTCGGGAAATCGTTCTCTATCCACTACGGTAAGGACGAAGCCGAAAAAGGTCAGAATCTAACTAAATTTGACACAAACTGATTCATAGAACGGGAATTTTGATGTATCACTCATGTTTTAGATTTGGACGAGCTTCGTCGGACGGTTCTGAGTTGCATTTGGTTAACGTACAGGAAAAATTTCCCTTCTATTCCGCCAACTAGTATGACATCGGACAAGGGTTGGGGTTGTATGATTCGTGCTGGTCAGATGATGTTGGCCAAGGCTCTTCTACGGCGCCATCTCGGTCCTCATTGGTACTGGGAGCGAAGCCTTCGAAGTAGGACTTACCTCCAGCTCCTTTCTCTGTTCGAAGACACACCAAGCGCTCTCTTCTCTCTGCACGAGATTGCGAGGAGTGGAGCTAACCTCGGGAAGCCAGTTGGTTCTTGGCTTGGTCCTAATACGGTGGCACAAGCTTTTAAGCGACTACTAGCCGCTCCCGGAGCAGCACCTGTCGATCTCGAGATGCTTATAGCTATGGACTCGAGTCTTATCAAGTCAGAGGTCAAGCGGGCTTGTCTCCGAACGCAGCCAAGGAAGGAAAAGAGTGGAAAAGTGGATTCGTCACAGAGTTCTGTTGTCCCTGCTTTTAATACACCTAGGTAAAGAAGGAATTAACCACTAATTAGTTGCCGGTAATTAGAATTCTGATCATTTTGTTACCTTAATTTTGGTTGTGTTTCCGCAGGGAGAGCAGCAGATGGAAGCCATTAGTGCTTATAGTTCCACTTCGCCTAGGTTTGTCTCAGCTAAACCCTGAATACGTCCCTGCCTTCCGATCGGTATTCGAAGTGAAGCAAAACATCGGAATACTTGGTGGAAGGCCAAATTCTGCACTCTACTTCATTGGATACGCCGGTATGTTATCGGGAACTTTCTAATTTGAAGCTCGCATTTACTCAAACCTTTCTGTTACAGATGATGAGCTATTATTTCTGGATCCTCACACCGTACAACCAGCAGTTAAGGTTGGAGGGAAAGTAATTGAGACAGAAATGGAGGCCGATGCGTCGTACCACATTTCGAAGCCTGGGAGAATGCCCTTTGCTGCGATGGATCCCTCTCTTGCTGTTTGTTTCTACTGTAGTTCTGAGGAAGACTTTGACGAGCTCTGTTTGAATCTAACTGAAAAATGGGCAACGGCACCGCTCCCACTCTTCGAAATCTGTGAAGACCGCCCTGCTGACTGGACCCCTTCACCGTCGCTCACCTCTTCCGTATCTCCTGGCGAATCTTGGACAAGAGTTGACATGGACAACCCAAGGACTCAACGCTCTCCGACATCTAGACCACCATCTTCTCCTTCATCAGCCCAGCCCCAAGATGACGACTTTGAAATTTTGGGGTGACAAAATACCCATCCATTATTCCTGGCCGAACGAAACATCGTTTGATTTGCTGCTCAAGACACGAGAGTCCGCAGAGATGCTTCGAGACCTTTTGCCATCCAGTCACTAATGTTCTCTCCAATACAATCTTTTACGTTTAACTCCGAGGTCAATAAACTAGAAAAAATACTGGACGAACTGGAAATAGAATTCAACTCTATTGCAAAAATGTATATTTGGAAAAATGTGCTAATTGAATCGAATCCGTGACTTCAGCTTTGATTATTTCTAAAATAACTCAATTTACTTCAATTACTCAAATCATTACTCAATTAACTCCGCCGGTGCGAGTTCGCGAATCTCGAGAGGGAATGGCGGGAAAATGTAGTTGAATCTGTCATTAGGTGTTTAGGTAAGAATTTGTTTAAGTGCAAATCGAGTAATGCTTACTTTAAAAAAATTAAGCAATAGTTAATTGATTTATTTGTCCAATTAATCGTTAATCAATTGTTCCTTACATTAATTACTTTTAAGACACCGATATTTCCGAATAATGGACGAGAGTGTTGTTGCAGAGGGAAAGAACAAGGAGGATTTGTTCTGTATCAACTGTCCCTCCAAAATTTTAGTGTCTAATACGGGGACATACGCTACATGTGAAATGGTAAGCTGAGCTGAATAATCTAACAATCCGATTCGCTAATTAATCATAGTAGACTTTGTAGGTTTAAGTGTACGGAAACGGAATCGAATCCAATTACGAAAATATGACATTTTGCACGATTGGTACTTTACAGTGCAATTTTTCGGTATAAAAAATGTGCCAATTTGTCTATTTTGCAGGAGTTACCAAGGATGACCCAGAAGAAAGGTGCAACCGAAGTGACAACTGATCTCATCACGGAGTGTTTTCAACTGAAGGATGTACTTCAGTTTGAAAATATTGGTTCCACTAAACCTGTAGACAATATCAAATACCTCGCATGTGCAGACTGTGAGCTCGGACCGGTTGGATGGCAAGGGAATCAAGGCAGCAGCTGCTTTATTGCGCTCTCACGAGTTCGTCACGGAAGTGACAAACCGCTGACACCGGCGGCCATTGATGAGAACGCAAATTAGTGACTATTTAGTATCTTTGCAATACGTTAAGAACTCATGGATTATTTTTGCGATGGTTTTGATTTCTACATGTATGTTATATTAGATTGTAATGTTATTGTAGAAGGAAACCTTTGTAGTTGTATTGAACTATATTTAGATTACAATTTAGAAAATCAATTTTATTTGTTAAACGTGCATTTAATTAATTGAATCTTTATTGTTATAAAAGTGAGCGAAGTTAGCCAATTTCGTTTTAAGCCAAAGATTCTCTGTAAGGACGCCAGGTGCATTTACGATTTAGTGACGGTGGGCGTGAGCTCGCTTCTTGCCGAATTTCTGAATTGAAAATGACATTGATAATCACTCCAAAGTTTCCTGTGTAACATTAAATTGACTTTATAATAACACTTACAGGGTGCGATACTTCCTCCTCTGCCTCTTCTTCCGGTTCATTTTCTTGAACTTTCAATTCTGGATCTTGTAGAAGTGGATTGTCATTGGTGACATCGTCAGGGTTGGTGAGGTAGACCGTTGTGCCACTGCAAATGTGGATGTGTGACCCAGAGCATCCGGCCTGGTTGACCTTGGCATCTTCATAACCCACTCCGTTTGGGGAACCGGCTGGACCCGTTCCGAATTTATTGAACGATCCTGATTGGTAGCTGGCTGGCTCATCTTCATCCTCATTGTCCAATGCCTGCTCTTCATTTTCGATATCTTCGGTGTCATCCTCCTCGGGCGTGTCTTCCTCCTCCTCTTCGACTCTCCGGTGTGGGACTCCGTAGAACTTCTTGCGGAGCATGGGAGCGTAACGTTTTACAATTTCGTTGATGGTATTGTCTTCATCGTCAGCGTCATCATCCTCATCGGAATCAGCGCTTAAGGTGGTTGGGGCTGGAGTGGTCGTAGTGGAGGTAGCTGCAGCGGCGGCAGCAGCGATTTGTGCATTTTGAGCAGCAGCAGCGGCCATAATTTGGGAAAGGAGGAAGGACTTCTTCCAGAGACCCATGGCTGGGAGCATTGGCATTGGTGGGACAACAGTGGCCATTGGAGCGGCGGCAGGCGCTGGGGCGGCTCCTGCTGCGGCTGGAGAAACGGCTCCTGCAGCGATGGCGGACATGTATGCACCAAAAGCAGCGTCCTTTTGAGCCTTCTTGTCAGCCTTGGCCTTCTTCTTGGCTGCCTTGGCCTTGAGCTTCTCTTCATAGGTCATCAGTTTTAGCCTCATCAAGGCATCGGCTGGAGATTCGGTGACAACGCCAGCGGCTGGCTGAGCAGCGAGTTGTCGCTTGGCATCCTCATGCTCATGACTCCGGACTTCAGTCCCTGGAGCAGAAAAAAAATCAAGAATTCAAGAAAATTTGAATTGTAAATTCAAAAAACCAAAATTGAAAAAAGAATTGATTGACTGGTTGGAGACCTATAATGCTTACCGTAGACGCAGAGTAGAGCGAAGATTAAGAAAATTTGGGCCTTCATGGTGACGAGAGGAAATACGTCGGAAGGCTGGACACAGGTCTGGATGGGTTCGAAATAACTACTGAAAGAAGTTCCAGGGCAGTTGGGTATTGTCCCTGGAACTTTTTTTTTTATTAAATCTGTTGGAGCTTAATTAAATCTGTTTTTTAATTCATTTACAAAACGATTACATAGGGAAGAAGACACACGTTGAAAAGGTTCTATTGCTAAGAACTTTCACGCAGGTTGCAGATGTGATCGAAGTCTAGTAGAGGCGGATTAACTGGGTAATGCCACTTGAGGTACTTAAGATTTGGAAATTATTTCGTCTCAATTACGCAACGCTGAAAGTACGGCTTGAAAAATTTCCAGTAGGTTTCTCATTGTCCAGTTGAGGGCTACGCGTCTCTTCAACCTACCAAATGCGAAGCCTAAGCGATTTCCAGATTTCAATATTATACTGTATTTGATCGCTCAACCGCTCATCGCTCCGAGACAATTTTCCAGAAACGTATATTGAGTATACATTTATTTCCACGACATTTATTTTTTGACAGTTAGGATTGTGACATTCAGTGACACGACACATAAGACGAAGGAGCTTTGGAATGTCTTACTCTGACTTAAGACTAGCCCCTTGGAATTGAAGAATGATGACTTCATAGGTCACGAGGGCACTGATCAAGGTCACCATGAAACTTTTACTGATGATGAAGTAACCGCACCCTGAAATTCCAACTGGGGTTGTTACTAACTGTGACACGAATCGTCCAATCTACAAAGTCACAAACTGAATTTGTTAAATAACTTTTACTTCGAAAATTGTTAATTAATTACCACTAATAAGCGGGATTTACTGTCCGGAGCTTCAATTGACGATGGCCAGTTGTGAATTAATTTGAGTCCTTCATGGGCCTGTGAAAAATTGGAAACCATCAATTGAAATTTTAGCGTTTAATTTTAACCTATATTGAAGTTTTAAAATGTTGAAAAATGCTTGTAAGGATTAACAATCACGGTCTGTTCTTAAGTGTCGACGCTTAAGAATATTTTTTTTAATTCGACAAGCGTCACTTTGAAAGCGCCGATCGGCAAACTTTCCTCGCTTCTCAAGCGCATTTTGACGCTGAAAGTAAGGCTGGACCTGTTCATGAAGTCTTGAAGCCAGGTAGGAAGGCGTGAGAATCTTGACCAGTATCTGATAGCAGAATGCATACATACTTTCGAAACGAACTACAAATGTCGGATCCTCAAGGTCATCAGAGAGACCAGTGTAGAGGCGCGTAAAGAGGTATCCAATATTGGCAACATACGTTAGCAGAAACAGCGGTGAAAAAATATTGTTGCAGATCTTAAAATTCAAAGTTCAAAAGCGTTTTTATTTTATTTTTATTTTCAAATCAATAATTTAGAACATCGTTTACCTGTACCAAATGGCAAATCTCTCGATGGTCACACCTCAATTCCTCAATTTTAGCCAATGACAGTGAAGACCATGTTTTCTTACTTCGGAGAATTGTGTTCAGACGCTTGAAGAAGCGTCCAAATACAACGGAAATGAGAGCTAACAAAATGTCCGCAAATCCCCAGCCCATGTCGCAGTACAAATCCTAGAAAAAATGTTGGTTTGTTTTTAAGAAAATTGCCATACAACCATACAAGCCCTGCCAAAGCAAGGACCGAGGAGCGCTAAGGTTTAGTTGGGCCTTCATGGTCCGGTCCGTGCAATTTTTTCTATCTCACTCACATAACATGTCTAAAAAAAAGTCTCATTTTCTCATGACCCCTGAGTTTTTGAATGTGACCCTTGAGAATCGATGGACTAAAAATGGTCATAGTTATTGCCCTCTTCGGAATTTGCTGCGGTCTCAGATTTATAACTACTATTTTAATTTTCAAAATTTACGGGAACCTTCTATAACTGAAATTACTCCGAAAAAATTAATATCAGATTTGAAATATGTTGTGTAGTTCCTGAGATGATCTCGGTGCGTGGACGGGCAGACGGACGTACACAAAGAGCGAAAACATAAAATGGACTTCGCTGCGCTTAGTTACTTAATTAAATAATTACAATTTGGCACGGATTATTAACTCATCGAAGTTAGTTGATTAGCAGTGGATATTAACCAATTACTTTAGTTGTTATTGCATTGTGTGACGAGAGGCGATGTGCAATGCATAAGAGACAATGTGCAATGCACAAGAGACAATGTGCAATGCATAAGAGACAATGTGCAATGCACAAGAGACAATGTGCAATGCACAAGAGACAATGTGCAATGCACAAGGAACAATGTGCAATGCATAAGAGACAATGTGCAATGCACAAGAAACAATGTGCAATGCACAAGAGACAATGTGCAATGCACAAGAAACAATGTGCAATGCATAAGAGACAATGTGCAATGCACAAGAAACAATGTGCAATGCATACGAGACAATGTGCAATGCACAAGAGACAATGTGTGCACAAGAGACAATGTGTGCACAAGAAACAATGTGCAATGCTATAAGAGACAATGTGCAACACACTGTTCTCTGCATAAAGAACATTGGACAGTCTAAAAACATATACGGCTTAGATAATTAAAATTGAACTTAATTACCCCAAAACAGAAAAAAATTCCACTGTAGAAACTTCCCCAATGACCAATGAAGTCACTGTTGAAGGACTTGAAAAACTCCGGAAGCGATTTAACTTTCGCTTTAGAGGCTACAAATAGGAAAAGTTTTTGTTTAGAACAATTTTCCAATGACATTTTTTTGAAATTCTACCCGAGGCCATGAGATACAGAATGTTGCCAATGCACTGTGACGTGGTAAAGAAGGCAAATAGGAGAAAGCAGTCACGGACAAGTCGATCGGGCTTCAGTTGATGACTTTGGTGCTTTTTACAAACGTTTTCGACGCGTTTGCAGGAAACGAGAAATTGAGGCAAATCTTTAATTTTCCAGGACATGTAGCAGCAGTTCAGGAGAGTGTGTCCGTAGTAGATGATCGAATTGAATCGCTTGACGAGTACTTCCGTATTTTCAGCCTTCTGCGCCTGCTTGATAGCATTTCCGACCATGATGATCTGGACGAGGAGAGCGATCCAAGTTGCGATCCACGAGCCGTGGAAATGTTTCCCCACGACAAGGTGACTCCCCCGCCGTGTAATTGGACACATGCCAATTAGCCGCCCGAGTCGAAAAAATGGCCAAAGGCATCGAAGCGTTTCGGTCGCTTCCTCTTCGGCTGCTGCTACTTTGCTGCCGAAGAGCTCGAATCTGGAAATGTTGTACAAATTTGAGAGGGCTGGAAGCTTACTGGATTCATTTTGGCCGGAACGCGGTTCTCCATCTTCTCCACTAGCCACGCCTTCTTTTTCAGTTTGAAAAACAATAGCTGTCATGAAGGACTTATAAATGTGCCTAGGATCCAGTGGGTGATACTTTGTAGAATTTATCGGTGGTTCCGGCTTCATTGCCAAAATAGACAGATTCGGAAGCACTGGAAACGAAAATCTCAAACGCTAAGTTTTTGATATTGCTATATTTGATGGTAAGCGATTATTTTTAAATTAGTGTCTTTAATTTTGAGTTTTGTTTTGAGAGCGTCAAATACAGGAGAAAGTTATGGGGTACTTTCTCCCTGAACCGTTCAAGCACTTATGAAAAGGTAGTGCTTAATTATCTATGCTTAATTTCAAAAGTTTGCTGGAGCTTATTAGCTATTATTGGCTAAAAATGCAGCGCTGTATGACGTATTCTAATTGGCTGTTTGGAACTTTCACTTCCATTTTATTGGCTGGAAGCAGTTGGAAATGTTGCTAATTTTCGATTTACGAAAAGGGACTTTTCACTGGGAAGTACTAACCAAGACTGAGCCTTTGAGCCAGCGTACCTGTCGAACATAATGCTCAAGTACAGCAAATTGGGCCTTAATCAATACAATCAAATTTTCAATTTCCAGGGCTCTATTTATCATGAAGTCTTCTTTTTACGACTTGACGTTTATGCCTCAACTGGATTATCAAATATCGACATCTTGGCTTACATTGTAGAGAACAATGCTAAAGGCTTACGCTTCTTGCCACGCACGGCATTTAGGGATCCAAGCGATTTTTATTGAAACAAAAGTAAATGGGATGTACACAAAAGATAGGCCGAGCGCTCGTTTTCCCAGAGATTTTGGATGCAATCGTGAGCTACAATAGTTTTTAATGTATTTAAAATGCCAATAAAAACGATTATAATTGGGACATCGTTAGTATGTATAATTCTACAGTTGCTAATTAGTTGAAAAAAAAAGTAATTAGCACGTTTCAGCCATGCACTGAAGTCAACCTCGGGAGGACTCGATGTTCAAGAGGACTTACTGAAACAGTGAAAGCAAAAGGGGTTTGCCTATCATTTTATTGTTTGTTGCTATTTTTATTTTTTTAGTAATTTGTAGTTAGACGATTACTCTATTCAAAATTTTAAAATTTTAATATAAATGTTTTAGATATTTTGCTAGCTGTGAAAGTGATTCTGAAAGCACCTTTTTAAAAAAGTTCTGTCGACAAGGAATAGATAAAATGAGGAGGCTGGCAATGATCACAAATAAATACCAACACAAAAACATGAAATTGTTTGAACTTAAACTACATAATTTACCTTCTTCTTTTTTGTAATTATATAAACTTAATGTGCTTCAAACTATATTATAAAAATTTGGTAAAAATAAAAATCTTTTCATTGTAATTGGAATGATTAAAGCAAGATAAGATCACCAGATCCTATTTTTTTCTTCAAGTTTTTCAAACGTTGATTCAATTTTGTATAATAAGAATTTCTGCTAAGTTGATTAAACCATTTTTTTTTTACTTTTGAAGATTCTGCTTGTTCAATATGAAGCTTGAAGTGCCTCATAAACGTAACAGACCCGCTCTAGAACAAGATAAATTTAGTTATAAACTTCCGTTCCTCTTTTCCTAGGACGGGACCGTTTGGTTATACCTTAATAAGGGACTCCCTAATTGTCAGAAAAATCAGAAAACTCAGAAAAGTCAGAAAACGCAGAAAAACATTAAGAAAAGTCAGAAAACTCAAAAGAAAATTTAGAAAACTCGGGAAAAAAATCAGGAAAGTCAGCAAACTCAGAAAAAAATTCAGAAAACTCAGAAAATTCAGGAAAGTCAGAAAAACATTCAGAAAACTCAGAAAAGTCAAAGGAACCCTTGTCACAATTTTGTAGAGACAATGGAGACCCAATGAACCCTTGTCACAATTTTGTAGAGACACTGGCGACCCAATGAACCCTTGTCACAATTTTGTAGAGACACTGGCGACCCAATGAACCCGTGTCACAATTTTGTAGAGACACTGGCGACCCAATGAACCCTTGTCACAATTTTGTAGAGACACTGGCGACCCAATGAACCC
>VYYI01001530.1:0-19015 GCA_021029175.1 Bilobella aurantiaca
GATGACCCTCTAACTTAAACTCAAAACCGAAAAATCGGCGTTTTCGGGGTCTTATTGGTCAAATTCATTTGCATTAGTTCAATACGCTACTTATGTTACGTGCGTTTGCAACGGTTTATTAATTAGTTAATTTTGTGCTCCGAGATCTCACTCAACCCCACTTGTATTTCATGTATGTATCCTGAAAGGATGCTTCGTTATTCATAAAGTATGCACAAAATCATTTGCAATTGCAATTAATTCTACCCAAGTAATTGACGTTGATAGTACAAGTACAACTACACAAAAAGAAGCGAGTTAAGTGATAAAAAAATTCCGAATGTTGGGTTCCTGCAGCTTTTTCTGAGTAATGTCCTCATTTCTTAACCTTTTTAGCATTAACAAATTATTTGTGTTATTACAGTTATTATGAACTTACCTAATTCATAATGCGTAAACGTAACTAGTTAATGAACCTCTTTTTAGCTTGAGCGAGTCTCACTCAAGTGTCGCCGACGACGTAATAACGTATCGAAACCAGGTTGATCAGGATCAGCAGAAGCAACCTGCTACAATTACGCTTTACGCTTCCAGGACTTAACTGCACATATACCTTCTCAACCAATTTCCCTCATTCACAAACCGCGGTAGCCATTCCACCTTCAAAACGCTTGGTTTCCCACTTGGTCACCTTGGGATGTTTGATGGCGATTCTAGCATATAAATATTCTACAGAGCTACTCAAACTACAAAAATTTTGCATTTAAATTTTCTAGTCTAGTTCAAAAATTATAATTATAAGGATGTCATTAAAATTTTAAACAATATAACTTAAATATTTGCAGTCCCACCTTAGTAATTTTGATCAATTTTTGCAACTAGGAAGACAGTAAGTTGTTATTTTGTGTTTAACTTTTGGTTTTCTCTGATTCTGCACTCGTTTTCAGATTGTCCGTCTCGGCCGAGACCGTAGTACGTATGTTCACTGCAAAAAAAAAGCCGGAATTTTAAAATTCACTACAATTAACCCCTTTGACCGCTACCGATGCAGTTTTAAAGATGCAACTACAGAGCGGACATGCAGTCGACGTATTTGGCAGCGCCGCACCTAAAGAGCCTCTGTCGCGTCGAGAATAACAGGATCATCATGATATTGACCTATCGTCTATAAAATTCTAATTTGCCGAAAAGGACGCTGCGTTGGTAAATGGTAAATTCTAGAGGTCGAATCAGCAATAAAAAAAAAGTTTCCCAAGACTTTTTGTTGCCCTATTAGTCAAGATATGGTTACAATACAAATTATGTATTTGCAAATAAATCGCTGTAAATGGTAGTGGAAGACAAAAGACGTAAAGTGGTAATCTTATAAGAAATTGGCAACAGTAACTCAATTAATTAATTTCAAAGCGACACTAACAGTACTGTCTGCATAATTTAATTTTAAATTTAATGTACTAGTACTCTTTTTTTGTAGTAAATTATGTTGAATTTGAAATTATTTTATTATAAGTAAATTTTATTCGTTGTTGAATCAAATTTTTACAAATCCACTTTGTACTGTACCGAAGAGGCGCTTTACTTCACTTCACTATTCTCATTTTTAGTGCATAGTGCTAGTGCAGTGCTGTGCAGAGTGGAAGTTGTAGTAAAGTAAAGGCCTTCACAACTTTGGCTTTCGCTGAATTAAATTCATGCTTGATTTGATCAAATAGGAGAACTTCAGTAGTTAATTCCAAGAAGTTCGAGTGGCGTAGTGGTTATCGCGTCCGCCTCACACGCGGAAGGTCCTGAGTTCAACCCTCAGCTCGAACAAATTTTTTGTTTTGGTTTTGCAAATAGCGACTAACTTTAATCGTGTAATTTAAATTTAACTGAAGGTAGTCGTCTATTTGATCAATTTCTTAAATAGCATATAAATGTCTTTTTACTTTATGGTAAACCTTTCATCTCACTCGCTTCAAACTAAAATTAGTGACTTCTTACGTTCAAAATAAGACGCGTAAGTTTCGTGTATATAAATATGTTAACCGCATAAAGCTAAGAATTGCAATCAGTATAATTTGAAATAAGAATTAATTTTTAAGATTTTTTAAAGTTATTTTACAATTATTTTTCGATTATTATATTGTTCTTAAAATTATTAAACATGCGCTTTCGAATAGGCGGGAAATCTCTTCTCCAAAATATCTTCAAATATCTTGAATGAATCGGAGGAACCATCCATAGGTAGTAGAGCAAGAGCCAATACAATAGTTTGTTTCGTTTTAATTGTTAATTAACAGTTAATTAATCAAAAAGTGGAGTTAATTGTGTTTACTAATTAACTTGCTTCAGACTCAGACCCGGGTTTGTTCCGTCGTTATCGCCGTCATCTGAGAAGTCGGAAATCTGTCAGGATAGTCAGGAAGGATCTAGAAAGGTAATTTAGAGTCAAAACCAAAAATATAAAATAGTTCGGTTGAGTGAATTCACTATAATTGGCTTTCGTAGGAAATGGCTGACGTAGTTAAGAAAGGGAAAGGAAGTGGTAAATCTCCAGAGGAATTGATAGCTGGATTCAATGCTCTCCGAGGGGATCAACGACAAGTTGCTAACAAGATATACGAACTGGAAAGTGATCTGTCTGAACACAAGTAAGATCATAAGTACAGTTGCAAGTACATCATATTCTTAACAATTGTAACAAGTTGCAAGTTTATCAATTTATAGGGTTCTGAATTCTGTTTCTACTTTTTTCTACTTTGCTTTTCAGAGTGGTGATTGATAATTTAAAAACAGTAGCTGGAGATCGAAAGTGTTACCGAATGGTTGGTGGAGTTCTGATCGAAAGGACCGTCAAGGAAGTCCTGCCTGATTTAGAAAGCAATATGGAACAGGTAAATGAGAATCCGTCCTAGTTTCTGAAGGCTTCCTGATTGAATCAATGTGTTACCGATTTCATGTTTTAGGATTTTAATTTAATTCTGATTTCTGACAGCTCAAAAACGCCGTCGAGATGCTGAATAAGAAATTAGTGGAAAAGGGCAAGGAAATTTTAGAATACAAAGAGAAACATAACATCAAGGTTCAAGTACCCGATAAAATTATGGAAGAGGACGAACTAAAGCAGTCCTAGGAAGCACTCAAATGATCTAACAATACTTATAATTTTACTTCTTTATTATTAATCCACAACTTTTGTTTTATTGCTTCAATTGAGATGATGATAATATAACCGGAATCGCGGATTTAACACTAGTCATCTCCTTCCAAATCTCCTTCTACTCGTGGATCAATGAAGGAGACCATGATATATCGAGTTCCGTTTGTAACTTTGAGCCCTTCGTGTTTGTGCTGTGAACCATCAAAATAGCGGGTTAGCAAAAAATTTCAGCCTCATCCCTAACTAGAGAAGCATTGTAAATTTTTACTTTATAAGTGTTCTTCATACGGACAAGAGAGTTGTCAATACTAGTAGTTGCATTTTAAATTTCTAAAGAAAAAAATATTGTATTAAGCGTAAACTCACTGTAAATTGCCCGGGATGAAGGAATCCCCATCCAAGACGCGTATCCACCACAGAACAGTTAAATCGAGTAAATCGACAACCTCCGCCAGTAAAATCCTTGTTTGGTGTATTTAGTGCAATATTTAACGTGTAAGTTGACTCGTCAAAATGTGGCTTCAATTCGCGCTGGTCTTCAGCAGTATATCGGACGACAAAGGCCTGCATCGTCGTCGGTGGGTACACTTCGTAGTCTTTGAATACTTTTTCCTGGAGAGGTGTGATATAGAGTCTCAGAAATTCGTGAAACTCTTTGTCAAAACCAATTTCGTTCATTTGAATGTCCACGGTGGGGTAGAGGTCGCCACGGGCCTCCACACTTCCATCAGCCCAATTCCCATTATTCTCCATTTCTTCTATCATTTCCGTTGCGAAGCGCGGAGTGACAATTGGGAACCAAAATACGTCTCTACATGGCTCAAGTGGTTGAAAATCCTCTTTTAGACTCAGACTATAGTTAGGATGAATGTAGCGATTGTCCCAGTCGTAACGATTATCAAATATTTGGTACAACTCGTTATGATAGTGACCAAGTTCGAAATAATCGTTTGTCACCAGGTGACCGGGGTGGAATTCATTCGTCACGTGCATAAAAATCCCACGAGCACGATTTTGATTCGCGAAAGCAAGGTCGGCGTCCCTCAAGCCATCAACGAAAATCGGTTTCGTCAACTGCAAATTAAATAAATTAATTTACTGATTTACCCAAATTTAATAAAATGAATAAGGGTTTAAAAAATTTCTAAGTAAATTATACCATCGAGAATATACTAGAATTCCACTTGTATTTAACAATTTGTACCTTACCTCATTAGTCAAGATGCTGCGTTTGACCAAATATGCCGCATTTACGTACGGAACGTTCCATATCCCTTTGTGTCGATCTTCCGCCATGTCATCGTAGTCTGACGATTTTGCGTAGAAGCCATCGACGGAGAGGCTTCCCCAAAAGTTGCAAACATTCGGCAAAAAGTCCGTTTGCGTACAGAGCATTGGACCAACTATTAACTTGTTCGATTCTATCAAATTCCTCAGCGTGTCTTCCTCATCCAAATGAGCAGTACTGTCGACGCTGAACCAATAGGCCGCCTCCTTTTCGATTGCCCAATCAACTGCCAGCCTTCGTGCTGACCACTCCTGTCGAAAAACAAGTATTTCAGTATAAACTTGAGCGGAATAAAGTATTGGCAACACAATATTTTCCAAGATTTGCATAACTTACCTTGATCCGTTCTTTCGACGGAATGTACTTGACACTGCGGTAGAACTTGCCGAAATCCTCAATGAAGGTTTCCACTTGCTTACTGTTGTACCTATAGTGATTGTGTATGAACAAGTGTATCTTGTCCTTTGGGTAATCTTGATCATCAATATTTACAAAAAATTCTTCCATGAAGGGCGTTGGTCGTTCAATCATAATTGACATGGCCACAACAGGTAACTCGCTGTCATCTTCCGGTAACTGAATCTTGTCCTCGGGCAGCGTCGGTGTGAGGTAGCTTCCCACTGAATTGAGGTACGTTACCGAATTCCCACTTTTGCATAAATTGGTCTGGATGATGTGAACAGGGCCAACAGGCACCTTGGTCGTGAGCAGCGGAGTCAAGAAGACGCCTTCTTTGTTCAGCGTCAAATCCAAATTGACGCTTGCTGCCTCAGGGGGGATTGTATGGAAAAGCGTAGATTCTAAATCGAGGATTATTCCTTTTTTCCCAGAGATGTAGGCCCTGTTAAATACCTCGTCAATTGATCCGAAGCGATTCGTGTCAGTTGGTAGGAAGATATTGGCCAAATCTTTGATATAACCGATGAATCCAGCAAAATTTGCATATCGAGTAGTTGCGTTGTAGGTCCCGGCTATGGCGCTGGAGTGGCAGGGTGCAGAATCGCTGGAAATTAGGACTCGGGTGTTGAAGGCCTTAAAAATTCTAAGTATGTCTTCTGGAGAGGATAGAATCATAGAGATGTCTGGTTCGACGTATAACAAAATATCGTTTTCTTGAGCTTCGCTTCCTAGTTTCTTGATGGCACTTCGAATTGTTTCTAATCTGACTACAGCGGGTAAGGCACTGGAAGCGAGACTGGCCTTTGTCGCTTCGATAATCCTAAGACTGGATCCCTGTTCAAAACCGTTGAAAATCGCTCGGCGAACGAAGCGCGTAAGGGCTTCATCTGTATCCACTTCGCCATGGAACAAGGTCAGAAGTGTTAGGGAAGATTCATACTCTGGAACTGTTACAAAAAAAATATTTCAAAAATCCATTCGCATTTAAAGGGAGACGCGAGCATTTCCATATAAGTAAAAAATATAAACGGCTACCTTAGAATACTAACTAATGATCATTTTTAATAATCATGTGAATAAATTAGCATTTTATTTTTATTAACCATCTTTTATGGTTTATTCCGAAATTTGTTTGAAATATTTTGCAAATCATTTGATGAAGACAATGATATGATGTCTGAAATCTGTATTTGATTTTGCAAATCATGAAGAAAGTGAGATGAAGTAGCATTTGTATAAACAAGGTTTTGTTTTAATGAATACATACTTGAAAGCTATATAATAAACAGCTTTTGTATTAAAGTTTGATGAAAATTTCATTCTTCTTCGTTCAAATTTTGTCAAATTGGGAATGATTGGATTTAGTAATGAATTGTTTGTAAGTGACGCGTTACAGGTCAATGCTCGAGCTTGGAGCAGAAACCGGTTTGTTCAAGGACTTCGGGATTAATGTTTCTTTAAGACTTACAAATTAAAAAAGGCTTTACAAAATTTCAGACATAAAAATTTCAGAAACATTTTTTGGAGAATTTAGAAGTAATTTAAAGACGTCTTACTTGGGGTCTCTTCCGGAAGTACGCTTGAGATGAAGACGCAATGCAGCACTAGAGCTCGAAGAAGCGTCTTCATCTTACAACTTCACTTGGCAATGTAGCAGTGGGAATAAATGTGTAGTACAAAACGTTTTAGAAATTAATTGAAATTACACTGCTAGGGCACCCTGAAACAATGCATGGAAGCGTGAAATGCAAAGATTTCCTATTTTTCAGAATCTCTCTTTTTCTGAATTACTTTGAAGAATGAGGTAGTAAGTTTTTTTCCTTATGCAAAGCGCAATGGTGAATGAATTGATGCAAGGGAGATACACATGCAAGCAACTTCTTTGCTCAACAGTTCTGCGCCACTTGACTCGCTTCAAGCTACAAAAACAATTCTAAATTTTTACTCATCAACACAGAGCATCTTGTACTGGGAAGATCATGGAACAAGACACAACATATCCACAACAATCGCAATTTGAAGCAATAACGCTTAATTACATGGTGTGTTTCCTAACCAAAATACTGCACGAAATATGTAATTTGCGTATTGGGTGCAAATATAGCTAACGACTATGGAATGCGAATAATTTTTTGGGCGAAAACTTTTATTTTTAGCTTTTTTTTTTTTTATATTATGTTAAATTCTTATTTTCTAAATAATCTTTTACCATTTTTAATGTTAGGTCAAATAGTTAAAAGTTGACTAGAGCTGTTTCATGAGGTTCGCCATGAAAGGAAGATGTTTTAATTGCACAGTTAAGATGATCACTGAAAATGTTGGTAAAGGTGTCTACAATTTGGCCTAAAAATTGAAGTTATTTTTAGTAAGATTCCATAAATAAAAGTTTCAATTAATGAAATAGAATATTTCATTGTAAACTTACCTCAACGTGAATGGCCAAAATTGGATCTTCGGCCGTGTTGGAAAGTTGAACTCGAACGGTGCCCGCGGGTGAAACAGTGATAATTCGTCCAGTGCAAGCATTGTCAACCATGTTACCTGTAATTATGTCGCAGTAGTCTCCTGGTGGAAGATTTGTCTACAAATAAAAAAAATAAAAATTAGTCACTTCTTAAATTAAACTTGAAATCTATGAATGTCTACCTGAATGGTTGCATCCATGTTGAAGTTGTCATTGTTAATGGCAATAAAGGCGCGGTTTCCTCTGGAGAAAGCAACTTGATTCTGATCGTTGTCCCACCATTGTTCCAAATTTTGTCCATAGGCAACATTTCGGAAACGAACCATGTTGTAGATCTGGAATTTTTGTTCAAAATATTTAGAATTTTAAACATTTTCCAGTTTTGAAAAAGGTTCTTAGTTTTTAAGCTTTCTTCGTACCTGGCGCCATCTGTGTTCGCAGACCCAGTCGTTACCGCAGGTCAAGTCAGGGTTCACGATGACTGGAAGAGTGTTGTAGTCTTCGTCATGAGGAGGTCCTTGCTGTTAATTAAAACAATTAAAATTAGATGATTAATTCATGACCAAGGACATTAAAGGACCCTACCCAGTCCAAGTCCCACTGAAATGAGGACATGACCCTTGTCACTCCATAAACGTTAGCCAAGGTGAATGCTTGTGCAATCTTGTAAAGGCGGGATTCTTTGAATGTGACGATGCTTGCTCCGCCCGCTCCGTGACCTCGTTGATTGTCATGATTGTCCACGAAGCTCAAAGAGCTCAAGTCAGCTATGAAGTCTCCACCTATAGCAGTGAAGATCATTTTAATATATAAAAAAAAATTGAGAATTTGTATAATACTTTGAAATTTTGAGGATTTTCAAACTTACCAAAATCGCTGAGTTTCCGGCCATCCTCCTTCCTCAGTGTCTTGCCAAGTTCCAGCCCCCATTTGAATTCAGTGATCCGTCCAATGTGCAAGTACTCTGCAGCGGTGACAGCTTCATTTGGATTTCCAACGTCAATGACTTCCTGGACAATAAATGGACGTGCACCGGCTGGGAATCCATGGGCAGTTGACAGGTCATTCAACTGTCGGACAATGTTCTCAATGTGAGCTGGCCACATGTGCTTGGAAGCATCCAATCTAAAAATCAAAGGAATTTTTGAAAATTTTAAAAAAATAAACATTTAGAATGGAATTTTTTTGAATGGACAAAAACAACGGAAAGCGGATTTTTTTTTTCTCTCACCGAAATCCAGCGACGCCAAAGCTGATGAGCTTGTTCAAAAATTCGACAAGTTTTTCGTTGACCCATTCGTGTCCCGGATTCAAGTCACTGAGCTGGTCGGTTGGGCTGCTGAGGCGACAGTTCCTGACTTGTTCTGCATTGCCATAGTCTTCAATATTTCCGGAAGGTGTGAAGCAGTTGAAAGGACCGTTGAAGTCTTGAACGGAGTAGGGAACTGCCGGGTAGTTCAGATTGACGTAATCGAAGGTGCTGCCGCCAGTGCCGACACCGTTCGTTCCACCGCCGCCGCACATGTGGTTAATTACAGCATCGACATAGATTCGTACGCCAACGGCGTTGCACCGAGACACCATCGACTGGAATTCCGCTTCCGTTCCGGAACGAGTTCTGTCCAGCTTGTATGACACTGGTTGGTATCGCTCGAACCACGGACGGATTCTGCCTCCTTCATTAAAGACTCGATTCTCGTTTACTGGAGAAACCTGGAATTAAAAAAAATTTAAATTTGCTTTTGAATTTGAATAAAAAAAATCGTTTTCTTTTCTTTTTCTGCTGAATTAAATGCTGAAAAATCAGCGATTAAAATTTAATGATGTATTACAGCTATTAAAAATTCAAAAATGCATTTCAGCCATTTAAACGAATCTCTGAAAAATCTACCTGCACACCACCATAGCCATGTGGTCCCAAAAAGCGCTCGCATTCCAGCGCAATGTCATTCCAGGTCCATTCGAACAAGTGGACGATGGAGGTTCGACCTTGTGCAAAGTGAGGCTCCCATTGGCCACTCACCAGCCCAATCATGCCCATCAGCGCAATCACATAAAGCTGCATTGTTTCTCAGGTTTGGATTCACTATGACTTCCAGAAAAATTCAACTTCCCTTTTATATTGATGAAAAATGAAGTACTCCCGAGACAATGCAATTGCCAGCAAATTGCGAAAAAAGATGGAATCGCTGTTCTAGCCAGTTTCCAACTACTAATACTACTAATTATTATCTTAACTAAGATAACTAATTTGCAGACCTTGGAAAGCGGCATAATCAACAATTGCCTGCGTTTCGACACGAGGCAGTTAACACAGTATTAGTTTTGTGATAGCGGTTCTGCATAGGTCCAATTTCCATTTAATTTGTTATCGATCAAATCAAATTAATTTAACTTTGATTGAGTGTTCAACGCGTGATGTGATTGTGGAGTGCTCAAGTACAAAAGCTTTTGTATCGATTTCCCAGTAAATTCTTATATAAAGAAGGGAAATTAGAATACTGACTTTCATTGGATGAAAGGGTTTTTCCAACGGCTTCAAAAGTGTATTAATGTTGACAAATTAAAGTGATCACCTTTACGTTTTTACCTTTATGTTTTACATATGAAGTGTTTATTTAGAGTTAATGAATTACAAGTTCTAGTTTTTTTTAAATGAAATCACCATTATACAGGGTTCACGATAAAAATGTAAGAACATATAATGAGAAAATCTATAAAAATTATGACTCAATGCTCAAATAAACTATTTAGTGTGAATTTAATATATTCTTGTATTTTAAATCAAACATAAAATTAAATATTGTATATCTATCTGTATTTAACATTGCTTATAATCAGAAATAATGACATGTTATATTATTCGTACTTAACGAGATGAGGATGAGGATGACCGCTCATAGCGGCGTTTGCGCTGTGGTGGCGGTGAGCGACGCACACGAGGTGGAGGAGAGGTACGACGTCCGCGGAAGGGAGAACGATTTCGTGGTGGTGACCAACCTGAAAATAGTTTTTCATAGTTGAAAAACGAAACGTATGAAGTATGGAGTAAAATTTGTACAGAAAACATTGAAAAAATTTACCCCTCCCGCCTCTACCACCACCAAAACCGCGTCGACGATTCATCATTGGCGGACTTCTACGCATGGGTCGACTATTGAAATTTTGTCGAAGTGGCGGACGGTTGCTCGTCATGTGCAGAACGGGAGCTGCAGTAATTTCCTGAAAGTAATTTGTAAAGTCAATAATTGTTTAAAAATAATAGCTTTTACAACGCCGTATTCGGATAAATATTTCCTAACCTGTCCGTCAACTTGCCCGCCATCCATATGCTTCATTGCATTCTCCGCCTCTTCTGGTGTTGCAAATTCAATATATGCCATGTTGGATCCACTCGCGTGCATCGTGTCTTGCGGATTTGTAACATTCTAAACAGACAATATTCCAATCGTTTGATATTTGCTATAGATATAAAACTTAAGCTGTAAACACAAAATAATGAAGTTGCAACGCCTTTCACCTTCACGGTTCCGAAACAACCAAAAATTTCTTGAAGATGTTCCTTGGTTACATTCCGTGTCAATCTTCCTACATGTATTTTGAGGGGCTTGGGAGTAGGGCTCCGCTCCTTTCTCGCTGCTAGTGGTTGAATCAAATAAAACGAGCATAGTTTACGAAACCTTAACTGAACAGTTATAATTAAGTCCATAACGTCAAAGAAATATTAAAACCTAACTTAGCAATCATATTCACCAAATCAAAAGTATAATCTAGAATGTTTAACATTTTATCGTAATCAATCAACTCAACATATGTTTACTTTACAGAGATACATGAAAGAAAATGTCTTGTGGAAATAAGCTTTGAAGTGGTGGTAATACCTCTTCGCGGAGAGCGAGAAGCTCGACGATTGCGTGGTGATCGTGATTTAGACTTTGATCTCGTGCGTCTTTTTCTGTCAGCCCTAGGCGGGAGTGGTGAACGGGGTTTTCTTAATGGCGATCGCGATCTTCCCCTAACTGGAGAACGTCCACGACCTCCAGCAATCTTAGGAGAACGTGAACGTGAGCCCCGACCCTTTGGTTTGGGACTACCCTTAGCCTTATCCAGAGCAGGTTTAGTATCTCGTTTGTCTCGATCTCCTCGTTCGCGACCACGGCGGGGCTGGGGACTTCCTCCACCGGAACTGGAGGATGATGATGACGAAGAAGAGCTGGAAGATGACCCCGAGCTGGAGGATGAAGATGAACTCGATGATGAAGAGCTAGAAGTGCTTGAAGCACGCCTCTTGCGCTCCTCCCCCTTAGCATTCGGTTTCGCCCTGGGACACAACAAGACGTGTTCAAATATTAACAATATCCTTACTTAAGCTTAATTAAGCACAATCTTGATTAATTAACCACTATTTTCTCGGCTTTAAGTATAGGATATGTTATTGTTATACATGAAGTACTTCATGAATAATAATTATTGTATTTGGTTTAGCTCAACCATTGCCTATTGGGTTTGTTCATATCAGACTTACATGAGTTATGTTAATAATGCTTCGTCAACGTGCCTGACAGTAATTAATGACACGTCGAGAACGTTGGTGAAAGGCAGTACCCCGTTAATTTGGCACAATTAATCTGATGTACACAAACAATTAAACTTAATCAAGTGATCGATAAACGTCAACAATTAAAAGTTACGGCGCGGCGGCGATACTCAACCCACTTCTTTTGAAATAGTCAATATTTAAATGCATTGGATTTTGCCGGGCTAAATATGAGCATTTTTTTTTTGAACATTAATAAGGTTTTACATTTTCTTTTATGTTTAAAATTTATTAAACAATAAAAAAGTTAAAATCAATTGAGAAATGCTTACTTCCACCTCTACCAGTGCTTTTGCCGCAGTTTTTATTTCGTAAATTAAAATCATAAGCCTTACCACTGTTTATTTTTAAGAAACGTTCTGTATATTTACCACTCAAGGATTCTTCCTATGCCTAAACTTCTCCAGCAGATGATCTTGCTTTATCTCATCTCTAGACAAAATTGGACGTTGGAGAAGATCACTTCCTTTTAAGTTCATTCATTCTAAAAATTTCTTTAAAAAACCAAATACATACGGTTTAATTCGCATAATTATCGTACTTTCTAGGCACAGCCTAATGCGCTCACAGCAGAATTATAAAGTGACTGTCCAATTAATTCCGCATTTTGTTTGTAATAATGAGTTAATTGTTTGAATTAATTGAAAAATTGAATTAATTTTTAAATTGCAAATTAGTTATTTCGACCTTACCATAATTTTAAGCAATGTGAAGCTTAAGGCTCAATCAAAATGAAGGTGTCCTTTAACACAAATTTTATAGTTGCTAAATTTTTTGTCCAAATTTCATACTTCTTTGCCGGAATTCTTGTTCAAAGTGGTGATGCTGCTAAAACGGCTGAAATTGTTAAGGATGAAACGTCAATACGAATTGAACCAACCGTGTTTATTGCAATATTTGTTCGAAATAAAGCCCATACACTTCCATATTTTCTAACACATTTAGATGGATTGGATTATCCTAAAGATCGGATAGCAATTTGGTAAGGCAAAGTCTAAAAAAAAGACTTAACCATTTTGACATTTAAAAACTTTTAGATACTATTTTGATTTTTTAAATTAGGCTACGTAGTGATCACAATGAAGACTCAACGATAGACGTTCTTTCAAGGTGGAACAAACGCCTGGATAATGCTGGAGAGTACCATTCCTTCTCCAGTCAAGTCGTTGACTCTCCGCCGTTTCGACAGGATGACCAAGGAAACTGGCCCTTGAAGTGGACTCAAAAACGTTTTCGCCATGTCATTCGCCTCAAGGAAGAGGCCCTTCGAGAGGCGAAACGAATGTGGGCTGACTATATATTTGTAAGAAATAGAACAAATGAACATGACATCTAACATTTTTTTTTTCAAAAGATTGGTCTAAAGTTTGTTTTCAAACGTGTCAGTTCCTAGATGCTGATGTGTTTCTGTTGAACAACCAAACGCTGAGGGCATTAGTTTCAAAAGAAAAGCGACTAGTTGCTCCAATGCTGACTTCCGGTGACTTGTATAGCAATTTTTGGGGCGGAATGGAGGGCTATTATTACCAAAGAACGGACAGCTACAAGGAGATCCTGCATCGGAAGACCCTTGGCTGCTTCATAGTACCCATGATCCACAGTTGCGTTCTGATGGACTTGAGGTATAGGGACGTCCCTGGATTCAAGGAGCCCTTATCCTCTAATTCTTCAAATCCCGTTCCGGAAGATGATATTATTCGTTTTGCCATTAATGCCAGGGACATGGGCGTTGACATGGAGGTTTGCAATGATCTGGAATATGGCGCTGTTCTGGCACCGTTGGACGACGACCTAGAGTTGGCACGCGATGACGAAAAACTTCATAACCTCAGGATCGAAGCTGCAGGTACGAGTTTCAAAAATTTCAACGAAAAAAAATATCCGCAAGTTTTTCTTGAATGTGTTTAATGGATGATGCATGTAATTCAAAAATGGTTCCGAAGCTGAAATTTTATTTATTTTTCCGTTATTTTTCAAATTCCAGCGTATTGGTACCCTCCTATGATCACTGCTCCAGATTTAAGGGAATGGGCCCAAGTAGACCCGGTTGCATCAACCGTGGGATTCGACCAAGTTTACTTAATTAACCTAAAACGGAGACCTGATCGCCTTAATAAAATGACTCAAGTACTCAAGACACTTGGAATAGAGCACAAAGTTTTGGAAGCTACCGATGGCAGGTTAGGAAGCATTTCAAAATTAAAAAGAGGTCTTACAAAAAGTATTTTAAAGTATCAAAACCTCTTGTTTGTTAGGGACCTAACTGCTGGGAAATTGGAAGAATTGGACATTAAGCTCCTACCGGAATATCGTGACCCTTATTCAAAACGTATAATGACTTATGGAGAAATCGGATGCTTCCTAAGCCACTTCAGAGCCTGGCAAGATGTAGGTTATGCAGAAATGAAAAAGAAATCTTTTGGCGTTTTGCTTTACAAATCATATTGTTTCTTTTCTAACTGTTGTTATTATTTTTGAATACATGCCTATGACTTTCTGCTCCTTTCTTACTAAAACCACTACCAAAATTAAAAACTAAAATATTAAGTATCTTTGCAGATGCTGGCAAACCACCATCAAACTGCTCTCATCTTGGAAGATGATATTCGTTTTGAGCCTTACTTTGTCTTTCAACTGAAGCGACTCTTTCAAGAGGCAGGAGATCTTAAATTGGATTGGGATCTAGTGTAAAGCGTAACTAAATTAGCATGGCTTTTATTTTTAATTCTTAAATGATGTTTTTAACTGATTACACAGTTACCTGGGAAGGAAACGCCCCTCTAATGCAAAGGAGCCATTTGTACCAGGTTCTAACTTCATAGTAGAACTTGGTTATTCCTATTGGACCCTTGGTTATGCCATAACGTCACGTGGTGTGAGAAAATTAATTGGTGCCAAACCATTGGAGAAGCTCGTGCCGATCGATGAGTACCTTCCTATCATGTTTAACCGGCATACAAAGTAAGCTAATAATCAGTTAATTTTCGGTTAATAAATCAAACTACATTTCACTAGTGCGAGTCCAAATTTGAATAAATTTTTAACTTGATGTACTTCAGAAATTAATAGATTTTTAGATGAAATGGTCTTCTCTCAAGTATTTCCAAAAACTTAGACAAAATTGTTATAAATAATATTTTTTAATTTAACAATATTTGTACAATTTCAGTCGTGGATGGACGGAGGCATACCCCCAGCGGAATTTAAAGGCGTTTTCTGCCGAACCACTTTTATTGTACCCTACACATTACACGGGCGAAGTAGGGTACATCTCGGACACAGAAGCGTCATCTTTAGTCAAATTAGGCCAAAACTGTACAAATAAGGAAGAGCTTTAAAACCATATTTGCCATTTCTAACCAAGCATTTAAAAAAGAAACTCTAAACTTCATTTTCAATGCCATTTTTGCAATGGAAAGCAATTTTAGTCATTTGAGTTCCTTAATCTTGTTTTCATTTGATAGAGCTTTTATTTTAAGTAGGATAACGATATCTTTTTAAGTGGAATTTAACATTTTATTGCTATTCAGCGAATAAGGCTCTTGAACTGTACCAATTTTTAACCCTGGACTTCTATACTTTTGTATTTAAATGCTTAACAAAGAAAATAGAAAATGAGTGGACCTATCAGTAAGGGTACTGGAATTATTATTAATGAAAAAACCCTGCTCAACATTTAGTTATCGAACAGAAAAATAAAATTTTAGTACCAAAAAAAAAAAACACTTCAAACAAAATCGACGCACGCCAAAAACTTGACATTGCTGATGAAGTGGAAAGTCCAGGATAATCAATTGATGGATTGCAACTCATGCGACCTATTTAAATAAATTAAAAATTAGAAATAAATTAAACAATTAGTCAACCCTGGCCTCAAAATGCAGTCAGCTTATATTTACATTACTTTCTTGGCAATTGTTGCCACAAACCCAGTATTCGCCGTTGTCCATCAACTAAATTTGACTTACACTTCTGGGATACTTAGAACTTACTGGGATGACGAACCTACACTTCCTGGATATGCCGATCTAGCAACATACGTCTGCCGTACTGGATTGTAAGTGAGATTGAATTAATTGTAATTTTGCGACCAAGGGTAATGATTGTTAAAAATAAATTAGGCTTAACTTCCCTAACCTATGAGCAACCTATTAATCAATTGTTTCGTTTTACAGATGGATTGTTTACACCGAGCTTAGCTTTACCGGAAACGGATTTGTCCAGATTTACCCCACGATTGAAGAGTTTTGTGAACCGACCATAATGATGAACATTGGGTCGGCGAGAACCGTTGGAAACGACTTTGACAACGAAGTGCCCTCCGTTGCACTATTCAGCAGCAGATACCTGGAGGACGAAATCCTGGAAACTGACAATAGCCTTAGCCGTTTACATTTCCCAATTTACTCACTCATAACCGTCGAAACCAACGTCGAAGTATTTTCGGAATACGATTTTCAAGGAGACTCGTTCTGTGTCGAAATCGATCCCTATTACTGTCGGAACGGAATTTGCTGGATGTGGAAATGGGAATATACTTTCAATAGCCCTTGGGATGGAACACTGGCAAAATCAGTTAGAATTGGCTGCACGCATGAGCATGAATTAGTTCACAATAGCATGGATGCCGAGCATCCTTGGCCAGCAACAACAAATTACAAGTATTAAAGCTTATGCCTCTTATGCATCTTCAATGTTCATCGGAAAAATGCTTTTTATTTGAGTTTATATGCTCGAAATATTTTGTGTGAATATTTTGTTCTCGAACAATATTTTTGAAATAATGGAATTAAAATACTGAAATTAAATAATTTAGGATGAGAAATTAGTGTCGAATAGAGTAAACGGCGTGTATCGTGGAAAAATTATTCAAGGCACAAATTGCAATCACAAATTCACTTAACTTTACAAGCAATTTTATTTCAACAGCGCTTCCCCTCCAGCTGTTGTCCTTTTTCTCCAGTGTTCTGAACAGCATTTTTAAGTATCTCGAGAAATTTTTCTGGAGACTGTGCTCCAGAAATGTTGAATTTGCCATCAATCCGGAAGTGTGGAACTCCAGTTACGCCAAACTGCTTAGCAACTGCCTCATCTTGAAGCACTTGGGCCGCAAATTGATCCGATTCGAAAACTGCCTTCGATTTATCAGCATCCAATCCTACTTCAGTAGCAATTTCTACCAATTTCTGTCTATCTGCCAACGACTCTCCTCTTTCGAAATATGCTGAAAATAAGCGCTGTTTGGCGTCACTTCCTTTTCCAACGCTCTGTGCGTAGTGAACCAATCGATGAGCGTCAAATGTGTTCACGTGCTTTGCAATTTCAAATTTGAAGTGTAGATTTTCTTTGGAGGCTGCAAGTGCCGCTTGATCTAGCATTGACTGGACGTATGACTTGGGGAGGCCCTTGTGTTCACTTAGGAAATCAGCTACTGTTGTAGTTCGGCTCTTGGGCGTTGAAGGGTTCAGCTCAAAGCTTCGCCATACAACTTCAACTGGAACGCTACTTTCAAACTGTTTCAAGGCTTTGTCAAATTTTTGCTTTCCAATGAAGCACCAAGGACAGGCTATATCGGACCAAATTTCAATCTTCATGTCCAAATTTTGGAAATTGGTCCAACAATTTGACAACTCCGACACAAAATATTGACAATTCAAACAATATTTTTCGAAGAAAAAATGCTTCCAATTATATATTGTGTTGAACTTTTAACGTATCTTATCGAAGCACTCAATGGTGAACAAATTAAAATTATCTCTACCAGACACATATGACGAGATCATTTAAATTTACATCTATCTTTCCAAGTTCTAATGATACATCCAAAAAGCCGCAAAATCAATAACGCCTTTTTCGTAAGTGAATTGACGTAAAAATGATCAAATAACTTACAAAATGACTGGAAATACAAATATAAGTATTATATGTAACAAATATTTTCGAATTTATTATGAATTCCATTTTATTATTTATAAAGTTTATGATAATTAACTTAATATGGTTCTGTGAGGGACGCGTCTTAATTTAGCATTAACATTTCTTGTTTGAATGTTACGAATATAATTAGTCCAACCAATTGCCCTCAAATATTATATTTAACTTCAAAAGGTTTTATCCAGGCGTTTGATTTTCTAAATTCTGTTCTACTAATTGATTCAAAATATTGACTTTTTCTAAAATATATATTCGATTTTTGTTTCTTCCGCTTCATCGGCAGTACCTTGTTCCTTGAAAGTCGACATTGCCGTAGCATAAGTTCAGTTAGAGCAGATATCAAGGTCGTTAGAATAGAAATACAATAAATGTAGAAGAGAACCCTTATTTTGGTCCTTAGGTCCAAGGGATGCGGAATCCTTGCTGGATCTTTAAAAGTTTCAACCTTTGCTCTATGTGAATTTACCATTCTAATCCAGTTTAAGTTATTAGATTGATCAAAGATTTTCTGATGAATTCCAGATTCCAAAAACATATTTAGATCTCTCGTTAAGACCCCTCTTCCGAAATTAATTGGACTCAGAATAATGCCCCAACTAATCAAACTCAATACGTCTGTCTTGTCTTCAAGCAAGTAAAAGTTTAAAGAAGACGCTCTTTTACGATTAAATTTTTCCAGTATCACGCGCTTGCGCAAAACGTCAACATCGTCAATGTACATAACGTTGTCGCAAGTGCTCAGCTCTTGTAGCACTTGACGCTTGCATTTTAGCGGACGAATTGCTTTGGATAATCTCACAGATAGTCGAGCCTTTTTTAACTTAATTGAATCTTCGTTAAAGTTTTCGAATTTTCGTTCGCTTGAAATACGTTCATACAGCTTCATACGTGGGGCAGTGGGCAGCGGAATATTGTAAAGGTACTCCAGCCTTTCTTCCAGTATCAAGAAGTCTCCGCACGTTTCAACATGGCCGTTCTCCACCATTGGACTTACGTCGATTATGTTAGCGAGCATGCTCCTAACATCCATGTCGAGTCCTGCGGATGCACTGCAACATTTATTAGATATAGCTTTGTTGGAATGCATGCCAAGGGCTGCATAATTGAGTTCGATCCCAGCTTCCAGCGATTCCAGCCCTTCGGCATCAAACGGCTTGACAAGGGACGTTATCACTATGCCCTTGTAGGCGTTGGACAAAACAACCCCCATTA